>SJYT01001186.1:151094-235744 GCA_006410635.1 Cephalophus harveyi | reverse complement strand
TCTGAGTGAACTCCGAGAGATGGTGATGAACAGGGAGGCCTGGCGTGCTGCGATTCATGGGGTCGCAAAGAGTCGGACACGACTGAGCGACTGAACTGAACTGATACCCAGTTTATCTAGCCAGGGAGTCTGACTTCTTCCAAGAAGAATGCTTGTCTCCAGCATTCTTTTTTAGCCTAACTCTTGCTTTTGCCTTTCCAAATTCACTGTGGGCAAACTTTACAGCAGAGACCCCATCCCTCAGTTCCTTGACCTGCACGTTGATGGTGGCTTTCTCTTCCACTCTGACCTAGCTGCTCACTTCCATGATCGCATTCTAGACTCACTTCCAGAGATTGCATTGCTCTGAAGACACTTATTCAAATGTGCCACTCTTCAACCCCTACCTCCTTTCCTCCCTGCTTTCACTCAGCAGTACTTCATGGAGACCTCTAGTCCATCAACCTCTCCCTTGTCAATCACATTCATGCTATGAAGTTTAACGGACACTTTTAAGTCCACATACTATTTTGCTTCACAGCAGCATTTGTCAGAGCTGTCAAGTCCTACCATTTTGAAGTACTTTTTTTTTCTCATCATCAGACACCATATTTAACTAGTTTTCTTCTACTATATTGGTCTTTCTATCCAACTCTGTCTTCAGGAATTCTTCTCTTTTATTCAAACTCTTGGAGAAGGAAATGGAACCCACTCCAGTATTCTTGCCTGGAGAATACCATGAACAGAGGAGCCTATTGGGTTAGAGTCCAAGGGGTTGCAAAGAGTTGGACACGACTGAGCAACTGAGCACAGCACATTCAAACTCTACATAGAATGTTTCAGAGTTTGGGCCTTCATTTACAACAGCATCAAACTAGAGCCAACCCCAAAGTCCTCAGTAGGTAAATGGAGAAACAAAATGTGCTATCTACACATGGAATACTAGTCATCAATAAAAAAGAATGAAATAATGCTACATGGATAAATCTCAACTGCATTATGCTAGGTGAAGGAAGACTGACAATAAGAAATACATATTTTGATTCTTACTTAAAAATTTAGAAAATGCAAGCTAATCTATAGTGACAAAAAGTCAATCACCATTGCTTGATGCTGGGGGCAGAGGAAGGATGGTCTGCAAAAGAGCCTGAGGAAAGCTTTTGGGGTGATGAAAAGTCCTACATCTTTATTGCATGGTGGTTTCATAGCTGTATACATCAGTCAAAACCCATGAAATTGAGCATGTTAAATAGGTGCATTTTTTTTGTAAGTTGAAGTCTTCCCTGTGGTTCAGATGATAAAGAATCTGCCTGCAATACAGGAGACCTATATTTGATCCCTGGGTCAGGAAGATCCCCTGGAGGAGGGCACAGCAACTTAGTCCAGTACTCTTGCCTGGAGGATTCTATGGATAGAGGAGCATGGGAGGCTATAGTCCATGGGGTCACAAAGAGTCAGACACATCTGAGCGGCTATCACTCACTCACTCACTTACTCACATACCTTAATAAGATTGGTTAAAATCTGTATGCTGACAGTACTTGCATTCATGTCTTTAACAAGTGCTGTGCTTAGTCACTCAGTAAATTGCTATCTCAAGGAGACCTCAAAATATAATGGCTTAAATAAAACAGGAATTTATTTCTGTTTCCCTGACTTGTCTCAAGATAGGCGGGCCAGTGCTGGCAGCGTGACTGCATCCTAACGCCAGGATTCCATTCCTGGGTTCCCGGAATGCTTCAGTTTCCATCATATCCCAGCCAGCGGGGGCAGGGAAAGGGTCCAAGGAGGGCCTGCACTTCTCTTCTTTAGAGAAAAGTGTCAAATGGCCATTCTTCATAACAAGGGGGGTTGGGAAATACTATCTTTATGTGATCATGTCTTCAACTAAAGCTTATTTCTATGATAGAAATGAAGAATTGATGTTGAAGGGCAAGCTTCTGGCTTTTTGGAGAGGGTGTGGAGACTTGAGAAAGTATGTTTCTATAGGACTCCTATCTCTCCATGCAACTTGATTACAAGTGGCTTACAAAATCCATGGGTGTATGTGAAGTAAAGTGATTTATTGATGAAGATTTAGAATAATGGTTATAGAAGAGGTGCTTATGTATTTGTGTAGTGTCTAATCAGTGCCCAGGCATCTCTTCATGTTCTTTGTTATTAATTGCATTGTTCCTGGCTAATTTTGTGTCTCCCATGCAATCAAAAAGTAGCAATGTCATTGTTACTCAAAATGACATGACTCTTGAGAACATTTTGCATCGAAACAGTATACCTGACTACAGGCCCCTAAGAGCATTTATTTCAATGCTGATTATATTATTACTCATGCCGTGGTGTCATCTACCTTGTACCCTTGGACACTGGCTTCCAGTGACTCTCTGATTACACTGTGCTTCCTTGATGACTACAAATGCAAGTCTTATTCAGAGTCTGAAGGAAAGTGCACACGATTATTTTCTTGTTCTAAATTTCCTAATCCCAAATTTGTGGCATACATGTGGAACAACACCTCTTCCAACCATGTCTTATCCTGACCTCTTCAGATTGAAATCGCTGTCTTCCTAGAATGTGATCTCTTTTAACAATGTTAACTGCAGCTCTGCAGGGGGCAGGGCTGAGGGTTCTGTGGTCAGAGGAGCAGGTCATTTGCACAAAGAGTGTCCATCCTTCATCTTTCCTCCAGCACAGCTTAAGACTGACCTGAGAGAGCATGGAATTGCCACATCCTCCAGGGCAAGAGAAGGCATTGACTGGAAACGTCTGTTGCTCTCAGGAAGCAGTGGTCTTGAAAATCTTCAAAGAGGATAGTAATTCCTGCCAGTGGACTTGACAGGTCTTTCTTTTCTTCTTTGGTGCAGCCCAATTATTCAGGTTGCTTTCATTTACCTGTAAAAGTAACCACCATCCATCTTTTACCCTGCTATTCTTTTTTTCCAGCAGATAGTTATAGAGAGATGCAGTGTCCTCAAATCTCCCGAATCCCAGCTTTAAAGATAAGCACCTGGCCCCTTTAATGGTAAAAGTATGGGATAATGAGGGGAAGCTATTAGTGTTCAGAAAAAAATGGACTAACTTCTCATGGTCAGAATTCCAGGGCTAGATAATGTTCTTTCAGTGTGTTAACTGAAATTCCCTTTGGACTCTTAGATTTAATTTCTAAATGTGGAGTTTCTCAAGTCATTCTAAACACAGAAGACCTCTTCAGCTTCCCTTCTGGGCCTGGCCAACCAGCCTTGGCAGAATCACAGCTGTCATTTTATTTCTATTGAACAATGTGCAGTCTGAGGCCTGCAATACCAAGTCTCATCACTTTCCATTGGATGGTGGTCTCACCATCACAGCTTTGAGTATAAAAGAGTCTGTAGATGTCAGCTGTTGTTTTTCTGTCACTCAGTCATGTCTGACTCTTTGTGATCCCATGGACTGCAGCACGCCAGGCTTCCCTGTCCTTCACCATCTCCCAGAGCTTGGTCAAACTCATGTCCATTGAGTTGGTGATGCCATCCAACCATCTCATCCTCTGTCATCCCCTTCTCCTCCTGCCTTCAATCTTTCCCACCATCAGGGTCTTTTCAAGGGAGTCAGTTCTTCACATCAGGTGGCCGAAGTATTAGAACTTCAGCTTCAGCATGTCCTTCCAATGAATATTCAGGATTGATTTCCTTTAGGATTGACTGGTTTGATCTCCTTGTAGTCCCAAGGGACTCTTAAGAGTCTTCTCTAGCACCACAGTTTGAAAGCATCAGTTCTTCAGCACTCAGCCTTCTTTATGGTCCAACTCTCATGTCCATACATGACTACTGGAAAAACCATAGCTTCGACTATACAGAACTTTGTTGGTATAGTAATGTCTCTGCTTTTTAATATGCTGTCTAGGTTGGTCATAGCTTTTCTTCCAAGGAGCAAGCGTCTTTTAATTTCATGGCTGCAGTCACCATCAGTGATTTTGGAGCCCAAGAAAATAAAGTCTGTCACTGTTTGCATTGTCTCCCCATCTATTTGCCATGAAGTAATGGGACTGGATGCCATGATCTTAGTTTTTTGAACGCTGAGTAGATGTCAGTGCAACAAGGCAAATGAAATCTGTCATCTGTTACATTTTGCAGTCATTATCCTGTGGTGCCGCAAATCGACATCATGGGAGAATGGTTGCTTTCTTCATTTTAAAGATAAGCAAAATGAGATGCAGAAGGATTAAATAATTTTCCAAAGTCTGTCTGACTCCAGATAACTCAGTGCTTATCTCAATTGTTCTCTCGAAGTGAAGGAATGAAACACAGTTTAGGCGTCTCACCCTGATGTCACCAGAGAAACAGGTTTGAATAAGAAATTTGACTAGCTAATGCCAAACTTTTGTTTCATAGGCTTCTCATTATTGGAGGTTGTGGGCTGCAAAAGGAAATAATCTCCTTTGGAGATTAAGCTGGACACAGGCTGGCCATCTGCTCTGTTGGCAGGGGCTGACATTGGCTGCCTTTATGGATAAGGGAGACGGAGCAGCGCACGTCACCAGCCAACAGTGCTGCTGGCAGGGAGGAAGGGAGGCAGACGGACTCCTAAGCCGACTGACTGCTGTCAACATCTTCGAGTCCGTAGAGTAGACTTGATGAAAATTGTACATCTTGAAGGAAAGGGATGAGGTGGAGTCTTAGCAGTGAAGCCCCAGTGGTATAGAAAGAGACCCTGTTTGGGCCAGTATCACTTGCGAGGTATTACCCTAGGTGCTGTGATTAGAACAATAAACAAGGGTGTATGATGGGATAGGGGCTTCTCAGATGGTTCCGTGGTAAAGAATCCACCTGCCAATGCAGGAGACGCAGGTTCGATCCCTGGGTCCGGAAGATCCCCTGGAGGAGGAATGGCAACCCACTCCAGTATTCTTGCCTGGCGAATCCCATGGACAGAGGAGCCTGGTGGGCTGCAGTCCATGGGGTCACAAAGAGATGGATATGACTGAGCACACACAAGAAGATGATGGGAGAGAAAGACATTAAGTTTTTTTTTTTTCAACATTTCTTTTGTATTGGGGTAAAGCACAATGGAGGAGCCTGGTAGGCTGCAGTCCATGGGGTCGCTAAGAGTCGGACACAACTGAGCGACTTCACTTTCACTTTTCACTTTTATGCATTGGAGAAGGAAATGGCACCCCACTCCAGTGTTCTTGCCTGGAGAATCCCAAGGATGGGGGAGCCTGGTGGGCCGCCGTCTATGGGGTCGCACAGAGTCGGACACAACTGAAGCGACTTAGCAGCAGTAGCAGCAGAAAGCACAATGTTAAGATAGTTTCAGGTGAACGGTGAAGTCTCAGCCACACATAAACATGTATCCATTTTTCCCCAAACACTCCTCCCACCAGGTTGCCACATTACATTGAGCAGAGTTCCATGTACTATACAGTAGGTCCTTATAGATTATCCATTTTATATATAGCAGTGTGTACATATCCATCCCAAACTCCCAAACTATTCCTTCCCCCAGTCTTCCCGCTGGCAACCATAAGTTTGTGCTCTAAATTTGTGAGTATGTTTCTGTTTTTTAAGTAAGTTCATTTGTATCATTTCTTTTTAGATTCCACATATAAGAGATATCATAGGATATTTTTCCTTCTCTGACTTACTTCACCCAGTATAATAATCTCTAGGTCCATCCGTGTTGTTGCAAATGGCATTGTTTTATTCTTTTTAGTGGCTGAGTAATAGTCCATTGTATCTGTGTACCACATCTTCTTTATCCATTTCTCTGTCAAAGGACATTTAGATGTCTTGGCTATTGTAAACAATGTTGCAGTGAACCTTGGGGTGCATGTTTTCTATTGGATCATGTCTTGGCTACTGTAAACAATGTTGCAATGAACCTTGGGGTGCATGTTTTCTATTGGATCATGTTTTTCTCCAGATATATGCTCAGGAGTGGGATTTCAGGGTCATATGGTAGCTCTAATAGTTTTTTCAGGAACCTTCATACTGTTTTCCACAGTGGTTGTACCAATTGGCATTCCCCCAACAGTGTAGGACTGGAAAAGGCCACAGGACTGGAAAAGGTCAGTTTTCATTCCAATCCCAAAGAATGCTCAAACTACTGCACAATTGCACTCATCTCACATGCTAGTAAAGTAAATCCTCCAAGCCAGGCTTCAATAGTATGTGAACCGTGAACTTCCTGATGTTCAAAAGGCAGAGGAACCAGAGATCAAATGGCCAACATCTGTTGGATTATTGAAAAAGTAAGAAAGTTCCAGAAAAACATCTATTTCTGCTTTATTGACTATGCCAAAGCCTTTCACTGTGTGGGTCACCACAAATTGGAAAATTCTGAAAGAGAAGGGAATACCACCACCAGACCTGCCTCTTGAGAAACCTGTATGCAGATCAGGAAGCAACAGTTAGAAATGGACATGGAACAACAGACTGGTTCCAAATAGGAAAAGGAGTACGTCAAGGCTGTATATTGTCACCCTGCTTATTTAACATATGCAGAGTACATCATGAGAAATGCTGGGCTGGATGAAGCACAAGCCGGGATTGCTGGGAGAAGTATCAATAACCTCAGATATGCAGATGACACCACCCTTGTGGCAGAAAGTGAAGAAGAACTGAAGAGCCTCTTGATGAAAGTGAAAGAGGAGAGTGAAAAAGTTGGCTTAAAGCTCAACATTCAGAAAACGAAGATCATGGCATCCGGTCCCATCACTTCATGACAAATAGATGGGGAAACAATGGAAACAGTGTCAGACTTTACTTTTTGGGCTCCAAAATCACTGCAGCCATGAAATCAAAAGACATTTACTCCTTGGAAGAAAAGTTATGACCAAGCTAGACAGCATATTAAAAAGCAGAGACATTACTTTGCCAACAAAGATCCATCTAGTCAAAGCTATGGTTTCCAGTAATCATGTATGGATGTGAGAGTTGGACTATAAAGAAAGCTGAGCGCCGAAGAATTGATGCTTTTGAACTGTGGTGTTGGAGAACACTCTTGAGAGTCTCTTGGACTACGAAGAGATCCCGCCAGTCCATTCTAAAGGAAATCAGTCCTGAACATTCACTGGAAGGACTGATGTTGAAGCTGAAACTCCAATACTTTGGCCACCTGTTGTGAAGAACTGACTCCCTTGAAAAGACCCTGATGCTGGGAAAGATTGAAGGCAGGAGAAGGGTATGACAGAGGATGAGATGGTTGGATGGCATCACCGACTCAATGGATGTGAATTTGAGTTACTCCAGGAGTTGGTGATGGACAGGGAAGCCTGGCGTGCTACAGTCCATGGGGTTGCAAAGAGTCAGACAATACTGAGGGACTGAATTGAACTGAAAGTATAGGAGGGTTCCCTTCTCTCTATACCCTCTCTAGCATTTATTGTTTGTGGATTTTTTGATGATAACCAATTTAATTGGTGTGAGGTGACATCTTATTGTAGTTTTGACTTGCATTTCTCTAATAATTAGAGATGTTGAATATCTTCATGTGCCTCTTGGTTATCTGTATGTCTTCTTTGGAGAAACATCTATTTAGGTCTTCCGCCCGTTTTTCAGCGTGGTTGTTTGTTTTGATGCTGTTAAGTGTCATGAGCTGTTTATAAATTTTGGAGACTAATCTTTTGTCAGTCACATGATTTGCAAATATTTTCTCCCAATCTCTGTGTTGTCTTTTCGATTTGGTTATTGTTCCCTTTGCTGTGCAAAAGCATCTAAGTAGGTCCCATTTGTTTATTTTTGTTTTTATTTCCATTATTCTAGGAGATTGATTGAAAAATATATTTCTGCAATTTATGTCAGAGAGTATTCTGCCTGTTTCCTCTAGGAGTTTTATAGTGTCTGGTCTCACATTTATGTCTTTAATCCATTTTGAACTTACTTTTTGTATAGTGTTAAAGAATGATCTAATTTCACTTTTTTACATGTAGCTGTATAGTTTTCCCAGCACCATTTATTGAAGAGACTATCAGAAAGATGTTAGGTTTTAATCAGTTCAGTTCAATTCAGTTCAGTCGCTCAGTGGTGTCTGACTCTTTGCAACCCCATGAATTGCAGCACGCCAGGACTCCCTGTCCATCACCAATCCCGGAGTTCACTCAAACCCACATCCATCGAGTCAGTGATGCCATCCAGCCATCTCATCCTCTGTCGTCCCCTTCTCCTCCTGCCCCCAATTCCTCCCAGCATCAGAGTCTTTTCCAATGAGTCAACTCTTCCCATGAGGTGGCCAAAGTACTGGAGTTTCAGCTTTAGCATCATTCCTTCCAAAGAAATACTAGGACTGATCTCCTTTAGAATGGACTGGTAGGATCTCCTTTCAGTCGAAGGGACTCTCAAGAGTCTTCTCCAATACCATGGTTCAAAAGCAACAATTCTTCAGTGCTCAGCTTTCTTCACAGTCCAACTCTCACATCCATACATGACCACAGGAAAAACCATAGCCTTGACTAGATGGACCTTTGTTGGCAAAGTAATGTCTCTGTTTTTGAATATGCTATCTAGGTTGGTCATAACTTTTCTTCCAAGGAGTAAGCATCTTTTAATTTCATGGCTGCAATCACCATCTGCAGTGATTCTGGAGCCCAAAAAAATTAAGTCTGACACTGTTTCCACTGTTTCTCCATCTGTTTCCCATGAAGTGATGGGACCAGATGCCACGATCTTCGTTTTCTGAATGTTGAGCTTTAAGCCAACTTTTTCACTCTCTTCTTTCACTTTCATCAAGAGGCTTTTTAGTTCCTCTTCACTTTCTGCCATAAGGGTGGTGTCATCTGCATATCTGAGGTTATTGATATTTCTCCTGGCAATCTTGATTCCAACTTGGTTTTAATGGACACATTTATTTAATTATACTTATGATCAACTCCATGATGAAAAAATAGAGTTATTTGATTGCATGTAGTGGGAAGATCTGAGTCTGAGTGTGAAATGGGTTTCAGGGAAGTTTTCCCTGAGAAAGTAACATCTAGAATAAAGCCTATGGGTTGTTTGTAATAGATGCTATAGAGCACTCACTGAACACACAACTTCCCTTCTCTTTCCTTCGTTAGAGGCTTGCCCTCCTCTATTAAATATTTTTATGTATCCACCTGCCTATGTCCACCCATGTGCTTCAGGGGAGGTAACCCCAGGATATTGGTCTTGGTTTATCTGAGTCCATAATGGTGGTCCCAGCACCTTGCCATTGCTTGGTTTAGGCATGTGTTAGGGCATATGTTTTGATTCCGGCTATGGAGACAAAAAAGAAGTCTGCTAGAAGGCTTTTGGGAATGGCTTCCACAGTCTTTACAAGGAAGAGGTGACCCTTTTTGCCTCCGAATGTTGTCATGTCGGACATTGAGGGGAGCTCGCTTGAGAACAAGTCCCACTCGCCAAAAGCAGAGCAGGAAGACAGAGAGGATCTGGCTCCTGTTGGCTTCCTCAGCTGTATGAGTCAACATGGAGCATCTCTGGCTTAGGTGAGCCACCTGAGTCTGAGCTTCTCTTTCTTTGCACCCAAGAAGATAACAGGAGTTATCCAGGTAATGAGTATGAGTGAGGAAGGCCTCTCAGACAGAGGAACAACTCATGCATAGCCCTGGGGGGGAAACAGAAAGTGGTTCCATGTGGCCAGAGAGCAGTGAGTGAGGAGGCAGATAAAGCTGGAGAGTTGGTGCGGGTTAGATCACGTCGCTATCATCCTTGGACATTAGATAATAGTTTATATTTGGGCTCCTTACAAACTTACCAAGCTTATAATTCTTCTTCTGTTTTGGATGATTCCAGCTGAACACTAGATGATTTTTACTTTTATTTCTGCACAGTGGAGAATGGAAATAATTATGTACCTTGATGGTCTACAGTATGAATAAAACTCACCAGTGATAACTCGCTTCTCTAACTTACTTGGCTTTTGTAACAATAGCCTGAAATGGTTCCTACATTGTTGCTTCTGGGCTTGGTGTCTACTGGGAAAGCCTGAGGGTTACTCAGTCTTAGTGGTCCTTAGCACTTAAGTTTTTTTTTTTTTTGGCCACTCCGGGTCTTCATTGCTTTGCACGGGCTTTCTCTAGTTGTGGTGAGTGGGGGCTGCTCTTCGTTGCAGGGCTTGGGCTTCTCGCCGTGGTGGCTTCTCTTGTGCAGCACAGGCTTTGGGGGCGTGCTCTCCAGCAGTTGTAGCATAAGGGCTCAGCAGTTGCAGCTCACTGGTTCTAGAGCGCAGGCTCAGCAGTTACGGCCCCGGGTTTAGTTGCTCTGCAGCTTGTGAAATCTTCCTGGACCAGGGATGGAACCGGTGTCTCCTGCATTGGGAGGGGGATTCTTACCCACTGAGACACCAGGGGAGTCCAGCACTTAAGTATTTGGGGCAATGCGTTAGAGGGTAGTTATGTTGGTTGAGTTTGTTATTATGAAGCTAGAGATCTTTGAGTTCTTTGGTCTAGAGATCTCAGGGAGAATGGGGAAGTTCCATAAAATAAAGAGGATGAAAGTGCAGTGGCCCTTGCAGAGGAATTCTTGTATGGTTCTAGCAGGTGGGAGAGACCCAAAGGAGTTATAGGTCCAAAATATAGCTCCTGGTGGTGTGATTTCCAGCAAGCTAGAGTAGCTTTGATGTGGGACTTGTGTGCTCAGCTCAACCTTGCCCTTTGTCTTCGGCTCCTCTGCATATGTGGGGTCTTTGGTCATCATTTCTCACCAGACTCTCCTGGCTTTCTGTATCTTCTGGAAGGTCAGCTTTCTCTGGATGATAGACTGCAAGGTCTGGGCTCTGGTTTCCCTATGTAGTATCGTGTCCATGAGCTCAGTGAACCTGAACACATTATGTAACTTCTCTGAGACATCATTAACTTATTTGTAATATGCTTAGTACCTAACTCACAGAAGTGTCATGAAGATCAAATGAAGTAATCTATGACATGTGCTCAGCATAGTATGGATGATGTTCAACCTATGACAGCTAGTATTTACAATCATTATTGCTTGTCATCACTGCCATTGGTATTTGTGGGTTGGGTCCTGATCCTTGGAATGAGGTATGGAGGACCCTGACAGATTTACCATTGTCATGGTTAATACGAAACAACTATTTATTGAGCTAGCTACCAGTCACTTTGCTAGGACCTGGGGACTGAAGAAAGCGAAAACAAATAAAACAACCCCACAATTTTCTAAGTTCTGGAAGAAATAACTTGGCTTTACCATGAGTGTTCATCTCACAATATGGTCTAATCCGAGAATATCATTGTGATTATTAGTCTGAATTTTAAAAACTGTAACTGTAAAAATCTTTCAAAGAAAAGTTTCCTTGCAAAAATATTTAATATTTTGATTTGTGTTCTTTGATGGGTGTATTGAACCACCTAAATCTACAGATTCAATACACGTGCCTCATATTCAAAGAGGCTGATTTTCTTTCTTCCTTTCTTTCTTTCTTTTTTTTTTCTTGGTGTGTATAGACCCTTCTGGGATATCTCTAGCATAAGCACAGCTCTGAGCAAAACCTTTCTTTGCAAACTCTGTTCTTTGTTTTACTTCTGCCAGAATATTGAACGTTTGCCTAGTGAACATTCCCTGAAATCAAAATGACTTATTATCAGGCTTCCTTTGCTTTTGATCCTGCTGCAGGATGGTGTGTTTTCCTAATGATGCAGAATCTCTCGTTAAGTTCAGGAAACAGGATATAAGGATAAGTCAATTGACTCAATTTATGGACATAATAAAACGGTCCCTATTACCTTCAGCAGTCAAGGCAAGACAAGGTGAAACACAGTGTTGTAAAGTTATTATGACAAAATAGTTTAGTATTTACCTGACCAAATAAAGTGAAAATACTGCATTTATTTTTGAAGCGGCATTTCAGACATTATGACCTAAAATTAATAGTGGTAGATGATCATTTATTCTGTCGCACAGGGATATTGCAGAGTTCACTCAAAGCCAGGAATATCTGCTATTAAATCATGGTGAGCTAAAAAAATTTTTTGAAGTATTTCCTCGTGTCTGCTCTATGTCTACTGTTGGCCCCACCGAGCCAGTGTTAACAGCTAAGACATTTCTTTTTCCATCTTGTAATATAATTAAAAACAAATTTAGAAGCAGAATAGATGTTTTGTATGTTACAGCCCTGTTAGTTTTGGGGAAGGTATTGGCAATGCACACAGCTGTTTCTGACAATTATAAACTCAGGAAAGAAAAGAGGGGAAAGAAACCAGATTGACCAAATATGGTTGTTTTTGTCTTCCAGTAGGAAGCAAGGCCTTGGGGTGGCCTTAGGAAAGAGAAAGGTAAGTCAAAAATTTTTAATCTGCTGTATTTTAGAAGAGATGGACATGAAGCTAAGGGAATATAGAAGGTTTCTTGTAGTTAAAGACATCTAAAGAGTACATATGGCATTAGTAGTTTATGGAAATACTTGAGGTTTAGGCTAAATTTCAGTTTATTTCTGGCTTTTGGTAATTTCCTACACTCTGGAGTCTATAGTCTAAAGTGATTTTATGTTTCTGAATTAAAATGAGACTATGACTTCAAATAAGATAAGCAAGACTTTGAATGCATGGAGCATACATGAAAAAGTCCTAAGCTGTGCTTTGAATATCAAGTCAGCTGTTTGTGTATGTTGTGAGTTGCAGAGTGACCAAAAATAAGATCCTTTGAGTACTTGCTAGCTATGGCCTGTGTAAGGGCTACCCCTGACAACTCTATTTACTATTGCATCTGGCCATGCTTCCTTCACCACTCCCTTCCCAATCCATTTTATCCCCCATGGCTTTTTCTTTTTTATAGCTCTATCACTTCCTAACATTCTACATAATTTACTTTTTATGTTTGATTTTAATTTTCTGCCCTCACCATCTCCCATGCAGAGGTGGGATCTTTGATTTGTTCACCAATGTATGTCAAGCATCCAGAGCCGTGCCTAGCACATAGTAGGTGCTTAATAAATATTAGCTGAATAAATGCGTCATATCCTTTTTTTTGCTTAAAACGTGACAATAGGTTTCACTGGCCTTGTGATAAAGTGTAACTTCTTTGTGTGGCTGACATGATCCAGATTCAGATAACCTATCCAAATATATTTCTTTTCATTTTTCTCCTGAATAGTTCCAGCTCTATCAAACCTTTCAGCCTCTTTTGTTTGGGTTTTTGGACATGTTGATTCTTTTGTCTGGGATTCTCTTTGCCCTTTCTTCCTCACTAATTCTGATTAGGTTTCTAGTACTCAGTTTAGGTTCTTTTTTTTTTTTCCAGTAAGCTTTGCCTGGCCTTCCAACTCTGGGTTAGGAGCCCCTCCTATGTGTCCTAAAGCGCAGCACCTTCCCTTATCATAGCACATATCATATTGGTAAGAACTGCCTATTTGTCTCTTTCTCCTTTAGGCTATAAGCTCTTGCTACGTGAGCAAGAGCCAGGACTGCCTTGTTTATAGTTTTCTTTGTATCAAATACATGGTCTGGTGCCTTGTAGGATGTTCATTAAATATGCATCAAATCAGTGAATTATGAAAGGAAGGGTGTAAAACAGACATCAACTAGGATCATCCTACCCAGTACAATCTAGGGAAGGCTGGCCAATGCCGTTGCCTAGGGTGTTTGGACTATCTCTAGGCGTATTACTTTCTGCCCTGTTTTCCTTTTTATATCAAATTCTTATTGTCTCTTAACTTAGTATAGTATAGTATAAGGCAGGTAGCCTTGAGGTTCCACTATCTAAGCTCAAATACCACCCCTGCCATTTACTAGCTTGCTAACTTCTCTCTGCCTCAGTTTCCTTATTTGTAAAATGGGGATGATTTTGTAAAAGCACCTACCTCATGGTCCCTTATAAAAATTTAATTCATTTGTACACGTAAATGACAAAGAATGTAAGATATAGTAGGTTTCAAAATTTTAACTGTCCTAATCAACTAAATAAACATGGCTGTTGCATTTATCAGAATTTTCATTGAAGATATGCGGGTTCCATGGTCATATCACAGCAAATACATGAAGACATCTCTGTTGGGAAAAGTCTTCTTGACTATCCACCATCAGGATTTCTCTCCAATGCACTGCCCAGCAAAAGGCTCTGGCCTTCAGCTCTCTCCTGGTCCCCCTCTCTTCCTGTCTTCTGCCTTGACCTTTGCAAAACCTATGCCTCTGTGCGCCTCTCCATAATGATGAATGGAAATACCCAAATCTTCCTGCTGTCTCTTTTGGAACACACTTAAGCTCTACTGCTCCAGGCTGACTTCCAAACTGGACTCCACATCCATCTTTATATATATGTGTGTATGTATATATATATATATATATCTTGTGCCAGTGAGTTAGCTATATCCAGTTTTAGTAGGTACTCATCTTCAATTTAATAGGGGCATTTTCCTTAGGAGGCAGCTGGTTAACAATGTTGTGATAGTTTCAGGTGAACAGTGAAGGGATTCGGCTATACATAGGAGGAAGGCAGCTGCAGTTTTAAATGGCAAATCTCTTTTCTTCATTACAAGTAGAAAGAAAAAATAATGGTAAGTACTTTAATACATGTGTGTGTACATGTGTATGTGATGAATAATCACATTCTTTGGGAAGCAGAAAACACTAGGGGCTAGTGAATCCTTTGTTTTTTCTTATTGTTTATTTTTATTTATTTTTTGGCCATGCAGCATATGGGATCTTAGTTTCCTTATCAGGGATCAAACTTGTACCCTCTGCCTTGGAAACGAGGAGTCCCAACTGCTGACCTGCCAGAGAAGTCCCCTGAGCTTTTGCTTTTGAGACAACACAGTTCACTTCTGCATGAACAGCTCTGGTGGAGGCCTCTTACTCCAGAGAAGTAGCCTTTTGCTTTCCTCCTAGAGAAGTCCTTGCCTAAGTGCAGTGTTGGAAGCAGCCACATTAGCAGAACTGAGCTGCTGCAACATTGTAAACGCCAGCAAATAAAAGTGTCAGCAGCCTGGGCGGTGGGAGGCTGGCAGGGCCTGGAGTTTAGTGCCACTCAGTCCACATCAGCATTTCTAGGGGGCTGGTTCATATCCAGCCCACACGAGTAGTGATTCAAAGTTATTTCCTACTGGTGGCTCTTCCTGACCCCTGGGAAAGGTGTTTGGGGGTCTCTAGCCACTGCCCACCAGGGAGGAGGCATACCTGCTCAACTTGACCTGCCCTCTCTCTCCAAAAGGGGGCCCCATCCTAGGTAATAGATGGCATTTTGAATGGTTGGTGGAAGCTTCCTCACCACTGCCAGTACTGATAACAGAATTTTTGTATTACTTCTCATGGGACCCATAATCACATGAAAAGAAATGTAAGAAGACTTGTTTTCTTTTCACCACTGGATGTATTTATTTACAAAGAGGGACTTTAAATGGCCAGAAGCACATACACTTACTGGTAGTAAAACTCCACCCTGTGATTCACTGATTTCTCGGGCTGTGTGCGTCCTGCAGGACTGGGGCTTTGTAATACCACAGTGCTCAGAGGGGAGTTCCAGCCATTTCTGTCTTGCGCCAGTGGACTGATGAATCCTCCGTTTGGCGAGTGTGGCAAAAGCAAACAGTGTTTTAGACCATAGGGTACTTCTTACATTTTAATTTTGGGGAAAAATGCAGCTTTGGCTCTTGAAATTGTGTAAAAAAGATGTTTATTTCTTTGTAGTGGATATTCAGTGGTCTGGCTCCCAAAGCTCATTCACCAGCAAAAGGTCCTGGTTGTGTGACCAGGGAGGTTTCACCAGGATGAGGCCTCAGGAGAGACAGAACTCAGACCCCCACGGTGCTGAGCACTCTCTGTAATGGGCGTGTTAATGGCTTGGAAATCACAGACAGCCATTTCAAATGATGTTTCAAAGAGTTTTTAAGGCATGGGAAAATGCCTCAGATCATTAGTAAGTAAAGGAAAGGAGCAGGATGCAAAACAGTCACCAGTGAAGTTGCTCTGTCGTGTCCGACTCTTTGCGACCCCATGGACTGTAGCCTATCAGGCTCTTCCATCCATGGAATTTTCCAGGCAAAAGTAGTAGAGTGGGTTGCCATTTCCTCCTCCAGGGGATCTTCCCGACCCAGGGATCGAACCCAGGTCTCCTGCATTGCAGGCAGACGCTTTACGGTCTGAGTCACCAGGGAAGCCTAAAATAGACACAGTATGAGCTAAGCTCTGAAACAATAGGTTTCATATACAGTAAAGGGTGGTGGTTCAGTCGCCGAGTTGTGTCTGACTCTTCGAGACCCCACGGACTGCAGCACACCAGGCCTCCCTGTCCCTTACCATTTCCCAGCGTTTGCCCAAGTTCACGTCCATCAAATCAGTGATGCCATCTGGTAAACCAAAAATGCCCTCAATGGGTGGCAAGTTTAGGAGGTTATTTTAGTCTTGTGTCTATTAATAATGTCCAGTGATTTCTAGGTTTCCTACAGTGAGTAAATATTACTTTCAAATCTGCATAAAAATAAATGTTTATTTAAAAAATACAGTGGAATAATCTACTTCTGTCAGTGCCAATTTAAAAAGGGTTTAAATTTTTGCAATGAGGCAAAACCTTTTATTATTCCCGTTTATCATTCTCTGTTGAGAGGTAAAATGGCCTCATACGTTAGCCAACTCTTGTGATTTGCTGTGTATATTTTCACTTAAGAAATAATGATGTTTCACATATGACCTAGATTAGAACATTTGTGACAGATGCCAACCTTTTGGGGGCAAATCAGAACCATTTGGTTTTAGCTTTGATGCTGAAACTTTTATCTTTTTATCTGAAAGCAGTGTGATAAAATTCTACAGGCAAAAATTACAAGGTATATGTGTGTAGCACATATATTTACATATAAAAATTTGCCAGTGTTATTACTGTTATAATAAAATCTTATTTAAAAATGTAATCAAGTAATTAAATATCCTACGTTACTGACCTTTTATTTTTGACATTTGATTATTTTAGAGAAAAAAAGGTATTTCTTTATCAATCTCCTTCCTCTTTCTCTTACACTAATATATAAGGGTTTAATGGACAGTTAATAAGATATATCCTTAGGCCATAACTATTCATTCTAACTTCAAGTACCTTTCACACCTCCATTTAAGTTCTAAAATAGGAATTCTGGAAGTGCATTTTGGCAACAGATAGTTCCATGACATGTTGGTGACAAAAGGGTTCTGAGCTCAAAAACCTTTAAAAACACTATGGTACTATACCACCTCCCAACTCCATTCTCAATTTATATACTTACTTTAAATGCTCTGAAATATTCTGCAGTGAAGAAATCCGTTAAACTCTGTTTAAACCTGTTTTTCCTAAACTTAGCCAACCCATATTCAGAAATATATTCTCCAAGCAGTGCGGGAATCCAGACTATCAAAGAAACAGCAAATGATTTTCTTTTGCTGTACTGAAAAAAAAGGAAGAGAGTAGACAGATAAAATATATATAAAAATAGCTCAAAAAGGTTTTATGCTTAAGTCATAATCCTCTGCCCCAAGCCAATTGATTAACTGTAGAATTCTTCTGATTCTTAAGTGACTGTAGCAACCATTGCTTTAATTCAGGCACAGAAGCTCTAGAAGCCAGAGTATAGGGTCATCTCTGATAATTTCAATTTATTCCCTAACTTAAGGGTAATGCTTGCAGTAGCTGCAGAGCTCATCTGTAATATTTGCTGAAGAATGTTAGCACAAACACTCTGCTCTGGAAGCATTCTGTTTCTTGCAGCTTATTGTCTCTTTTGTTTTATCTTAGGTCTCAGAGTGACCACGTGAGCACAGAGGATCTCCTCTTAACACTGTTCGTTTATCACTTACGAGGGTAGGTCAGTGGATGTCCATTGTAACAGGTACACGCTTGGTCTATTTAAAGGACAGTTTTTAGACTTTGCTTAGCAACAAAACTTTAGAGACATTCTTTGAAAATGTCTATGAAGTCTTCTGGGCCAATTCTGTGATGCTTTTCAAGAACTGTGGCTGTATTTGTTTGTGCAGTACCTAATGTACTGGAATCTTCCATTATTATCTCTTGATGCTTGTGATATCAGTCCCTACACTTACTGAAGTGTGGGCAAATCCATAAACAAAGAGAAGCGGTTGGGATGTCATAGCTATTTTTACAAAAGGTATCCATGACAAGGCTAATTGATTCAGGGGACTTTGTTTTCAGTAAAGGAACAGCTATTAGTTTACTGTCTATCTTAATTATTCCATCCATCAACCATTTGTTGCCCTGGGCAACTGGCATCATCTTTGTTGCTTGCTAATTTTAGCTCATTTTACTTAGTGAGGCTTGTTTCTTTTGTTTCATTTTTGTGGATTTGGATGAGGAAAGAAGGACCTGACATTTCTATGGGTGAAATTATAAGCTGTGCTCTATTGAATTCACCAACAGAAGACATTTATCCTTCTCTTAAAAAAAAATAAGACTGCCGTGTTTTGGGGTATATGTGTACAGATGAACCAGTAAATGAACATAAATTATATGAACCTGTAAATGAACATAATCTAACTTACTTGCAAATAAGCCAAAATGAGTGAGGAAAAAGCATCATTACCCTTGTCAGAGATTTGGTCAAGGTCTCAAAAGACTCCTAAAGTTCTGGCTCTAGGAATTAAAATATGCCTAGTTTTTTTTTTTTTTTTCAGTTATGTTACTTTTAAATTGTCCCTGGTTTTGTTTTGCTAACCCCCCAAAACCATTCCTCTTTCTTCACATCTCCCCACTGCTTTCACATGCCTGTATCTATCTTTGCCCTCTCTGCCTCTGCAGAGCACTGTCTTCCTGAGCCACTAGGAATATATGCAGTTTGGACAGAGGGGCCTTTTAGTTGGAGCCATAGGTGATACAAAGAGAAGCAAAAGACAGATGAAACTGTGACAATAAAATACTTCCAGAAAAAGAACAACTACATGGGCCAAAACACTGGGAACATATTTTGAGATTTTGTCAAAAAGTACAACAATGATAAAATTGCATTTAGATTTTTACTTATCTGAGAGGTAACCTCAACTTATTTGGAGACAGCTTTGCTTGTGGTGGGGAACAGATCGTAACTGCTTGGTACCTGCTCTTCTTTCTTACTGTCTTCCATACTCAGCGTATGACTATGCTACGTAGGTCTGATCATAACTATGTAGAGTTTTCTGGGATAATCAGATAAAACTTGCAACAGGCTAATATAACACATTTAACCAATATTTCTTCTCTCTCTTTTTAAAAAATATTTATTTATTTGTGGCCACCCTGGGGTCTTCGCTGCTGCTCATGGGCTTTCTCTGGTTGCAGGGAGCAGGGGCTACTCAGCTGTTGTGATGCACAGGCACCTCACTGTGGTGGGTTCTTTTGTTGCAGAGCACTGGACTCTAGGTGAGAGGCTTCGGTAGTTGAAGTGCACAGGCTTAGTTGCTCTGAGGCATGTGAGATCTTCCCAGAACCTGGAATTGAACCCATGTCCCCTGCATTGCCAGGCAGATTCTTAACCACTAGACCACCAGGGAAGCCCCTAATATTCCTTCTCTTTTTTTGGCAGCATGGCAGTCAGCTAACAGGTCCCAGGTCACATAAATGACTCCTATCTTTGTCAGATATTCTCTTTACTGCAAGGAGAAGAAATTCACTTAAGGAAGCTCAATTTAAAAAGTGCTGATTCAAAGGGAATAGGGCCAGTCACATGGAACCCAGTTATGGGAAATGTAGCTAGACTTCCTGGGGACTAACGCACCATTGTGGAGCTACGCTCAATCTCTCTGGTCTTCTCTTTGGGCTTGTATATTCTTACATTTATATTTTTTCTAGAAATATACTCTATTCTCTATGGCAGGTAAGGTTTCTTTGCAAGTTGTGCCCTCTTGCCACTGTTCTACATGATCTCAATTTCTTATCTATCACCATCTGATGAACTCTCACTGACTTTTTAGATCTTTTAATTCAAATGGATTATTGTTGATCTCCCCTAACTGGACTATAAACTCTAAGAAGGCAGGAGTCATAAATATTTTGCTAATCTGTGTATTCTCATTGCTAGAAAGGCTCATGACATGTAGCATGTATGCAATGGATTGGTGAGTAAATGTTAACTCCAATATCTGGATTTCCTGAGGTTTGTTTCTGTTGTCTGATGTGTTCTCATCTCTTGGTTTTGGTTAAATGGTCTCATATTTAGTGCTGAGCATTATATATGAAAGATTGAAGAGAGCGTTTAAAGTTCTAGATGATTTTGTTATCCCCAGAGAGGATATATTTTTGTTTCTGCTGCTTGGACAGGGCTATTTAGGATAGAGGCTCATTACCTTATCTCAGTCTGAAATTGAATTAAATTTGTGTTTTGTGTTTCAGTCTTTACAGAGATTGTTTATTTCTGGTAAGGCCTTGTTCTTAGAGTGTGGCCCTTCAGTGATGCCTAAGGAAGTTTGGGGTCTTTCCAGGACCCTTATTCTTAGTGAACCCTGAACTCTAATTTTTTTTGGTCTCAAATAGCAGAAAACTGAAAGCAGAAAGCTCTTCTCAGCATTTTAGCCTCTTTGCCACTACTTAAAACGCCTCAAGAAGAAAAGCGTTGCCAAATGTCACTCATCCCTCCCTGTGCTTTCCTTCTCTTCTCTCCAAGATCTTGGCCCTCATGTCTTACGACTTTAGTAGTTATTTTTTTGCTGTTCAGCCTCTAAGTCGTATCCAACTCTTTGTGACCACACAGCAGCACGCCAGACTTCCCTGTCCTTCACTATTTCCTGGAGTTTGCTCAAATTCATGTCCATTGACTTGGTGATGCCATCCAACCATCTCATCCTCTGTCGCCCCCTTCGCACCCTGCCTTCAATCTTCCCCAGCATCAGGGTCTTTTCCAGTGAGTCGGCTCCATGCATCATCAGGTCACCAAATTTTTGGAACTTCAGCTTCAGCATTGGTCCTTCTAATGAATATTCAGGACTGATTTCCTTTAGCATTGACTGGTTTGATCTCCTTCTAGTCCAATGGAAGCTCAAGAGTCTTTTCTAGAACCACAGTTCAAAAGCATCCATTCCTTGGTGCTCAGCCTTTTTTATGGTCCAACTCTCACATCTGAACTTGACTACTGGAAAAAACATCGCTTTGACTAGATGGACCTTTGTCAACAAAGTGATGTCTCTGGTTTTTAATATTCTGTCTAGATTATTTTAATGTTTTTGGTTTTGTATTTTAACTCACCTGGTTGCTCTTGGCAACAAGCTTGATTTAAGTTGAGTCTATCACAGCCTAAAGTGGGAGCCAGCTGTTGAGTAAATGAATAATATATTCTAGAGAAAGAATCTGAAGGGCCTGTCTTGGATTAGGTGGCTCTGCTCTTTTCATAGCCCCGGCCAAAGGGGACAGGATACTTTAGTTCTTGAAGATATACTCTGTTGCAGGCAGGGCAGGCTAAACTCAGGACAAGTTGGATGTGACAGGCATTGTCAAAGGTTTCTGCTTCATATATCTTCATGACTATCATGACTTTTATTAACACCTTGCTTTGACACTTTATGATTTATACAACTCGGCAATGAGTGTTCTCCTCTTGTTTCAATCTTCCAGGGTCTGTGATTGGTGTTTATGTTAACATTCACTCTAATACCCTGTTGTGTTTAATCATCTCATCCACAGCCTATACTCCTAAAATATTAATGTTCTAGATCTTATAATGACCAGGTTTCCATTGTTCTCAATACTGTCTCTTTCCACCTGCTCCACCCACCCCTAAACTTCCTCAAGGGCAGGAAAGGCCAGTGTTTGGTCATTATACCAGTTCTCTCTGCCCTCTTCAACTCTTTCCACTCCCCATATGTGGAGCTCCTGAACAGTTAATATCTGTTCCTGTGCCTCAAGTCAAGGATCCAGGGGCTGGAGACTTTGAGGACAAAGCACGATGTCTGAGTAGCAGGGTAGAATGAAGGACGGAGGGCAAACTGAGTTTCAGTATGAATTTGTAAGAGGCACCATTGCATATTTCTCTTACTTAAAATATCTTGTCTGTGATTCCCTGAACTGCTTGAAATGAAAATAACTAGGTGAACTTACAAGTTGATGACAACACATCCATTCTTACATGGCTAGCAGTTTAGAAACTAGGAATAAAGAGGAAAGAGGTGCTTCAGTGGGAAAAAAATGAACAAAGCACTGAATAAAGAAAAAAGGCTTTTTAATCTTATGTGATCAATTTTGATTCTGCTCATCTTTTCAGAGTCTGGATAAACTGAGGCTCTACCTGAGAATACTGTTTTTTCTAAATGGCTATCTAAACTACCACTTAAACATAGCAAGAACGTGATCATTATCATAAGAGCTGACACCTACTGAGAACTTAGTTTTCCATATGCATTGTCATTTAATTCTTAATACAACCCTATGAGGTAGGCATTGCCACCATCACATTTATAGGTGATGGAACTGTGGTTAGAAAGGGTAATTTCCCCAAAGTTACATAGAGCTTAGTAAGTGGCAATGCCAGTATTTGGAGTCTGATCTCAGATCCCGCACTTTGAAATGCTACACTATACTGCCTCTCTAGATACATACACTACATGTTAAAATGTTTAGTTTATGACTGCCCACACAGTAAGAAAAATACAAGGGAAAAAATTGTTTTCTGTAGGAAAAGGGACTGTCAGCATTTCCTTATTTGGGTATTTACTAAACTGCTGTAATAAAGTGCAGTGACTCAGTCAAGATTGATGTCTATTTCTCTTTCATATAATAACCTAGAGGAAAGCAGGCGTCCAACATCATCCAGGAACTGAGTTTCATTCTCTCCTCTTGTTCTGCTACTCCCAAAGTTGTTGCCCATGTGGGCCTGGCTGAGTCTGGTGTTATGTCCACATTCCAGCCCACAGGAAGTGGGAATGAGAGAAAGAGTGTAGACTCAGATATCTTAAAATGCCATGAGTTGGAAGTTGCAAGAACTTAGTCACATGACCACAGGTAGCTGCAATGGAGGCAAAGACATGTAGTCTTTATTTAGATGGCTCTGTGTTTTGCTAAAGCTTTCAAGGGAATTCTATTTCTAAAAAAGAGAAGGAACCAATGAATACTGGGGGACAGTTAACAGTCTGTTCAATTTCCAAATTAGTAATACAAGCAGTCATATATTTATGAGTTTGGAATTTTAAAAGTCAGTTGGCATTGGTTGTAAGTGATTCTTTTCATTTATGACACTATCTTGTCCTGTACATAATTAAGATAATCAGAATACTTTAACTCAAAGCAGATTCTATCATCTAAATTGGGCTTCGCAGGTGGCTCAATGCTAAGGAAACTGCCTTCAATGCAGGAGCTGCAGGAGATGCAGATTTGATCTCTGGGCTGGGAACATCCTTTGAAGGAGGAAATGGCAACCCACTCCAGTATTCTTGCCTGGGAAATCCCATGGAGAGAGGAGCCTGGTGGGCTGCAGTCCATGGGGTTGCAAAGAGTCACATGACTGATAGGCAGCATGCACCTAGTCTATGCACATAGTCTAAATTAGATTAAAGAGATTATGTGTCATTGTTTTACAGCAAAAGAGATTATAAATACCATTAAGATAAGCTTCACTTTAAGGAACATTTATAGGTACACATTGTATAGGGCATCTGACTAGATATTTGGAATTAGCTTATAGGAATTAATTATAAACATGCCATTTCTTCTCTATTTGATTTGTAAGATAAGATTGATGAGTGTACATGCAGAACAAAAGGGGATTTAATAACTGTTCAGCCTCACACCAAGTAGGCAGTCTGCTTTAAAACAAACACAGCACATCAGCATACTCATGACTCTAAGCCTCTGGACTTGATTAGCATCCTTAGGCAAATTAAGATTTCTTAAGCCCCCGGGGGTGGGGACAAACAGAATGCAGTCACCTGAGCGCTCACAGACTCAGGAAAATGACATCTAGGACTGCGGTTTTTATTTTCAAAGAGGGTTTGGTTTGGAAATATCTGTGCATGAATGTTGATGAAAATTCACAATGCATATTTGAAACAAAACACATTTTTGGGTGCAGTGAGCCTCCAAGTTCCTGCCATTTGCCATTATTTGGTTTGGCTTGGTCTCTGAAGGCAGGGCTTGTGTGTTTTGGTGATAGCAGATTCTCTTTTTCCCACATAATTTCTGCAGTCCTGCTTGCCTAAAGTGATCATTAGTTTTAGTTCATGGACCAGGAAAGAGCTTCTCCAGGGATGGGCACTAAAATCATGGAACATGAAGCTGTAAGTATCTCACACAGCATAGTCCAGCAACCCATGGACCATTGAGGGAACTGAGGTGCTGAATCACGGCTTCCTGCCTAGTACAAGACAGTTGGGTCTAGAACCTATGTCTCTAGACTCCTACTCCAGGGCTCTTTCCCAGCCTCGCTTGCATTTATTAACTGCAGTTTGAGAATTTAATCAAAATTCTCCAAAGTCCTATCTTTTTGTTTAAAACTCATTTCAGTCTAAAAATGCTTGAATTCTCTACTGAATTAGGAATTCCCTGGCATAAGTCTGTCCCAAGAGGCCAAAAGTTCTCACATTGACCAAGGCACCTCCCCTTTTTTTCTTTTTGACTTGGACATTATTTGCAAGTGAATTACTATATCCAGTCATTGTAATTGTGTGGATGTGTGTTTTTTTCAGTCAGTTCAGTTCAGTTGCTCAGTCATGTCCAACTCTTTGTGATCCCGTGAACCGCAGCATGCCAGGCCTCCCTGTCCATCACCAACTGCCGGAGTCTCCCAAACAAATGTTCATTGAGTCGGTGATGCCATCCAGCCATCTCATCCTCTGTCATCCCCTTCTCCTCCTGCCCTCAATCTTTCCCAGCATCAGGGTATTTTCAATGAGTCAGCTCTTCGCATCAGGTGGCCAAAGTATTGGAGTTTCAGCTTCCCAGGACTGATCTCCTTTAGGATGGACCGGTTGGATCTCCTTGCACTCCAAGGGATGCTCAAGAGTCTTCTCCAACACCACAGTTCAAAAGCATAAATTCTTTGGTGGTCAGCTTTCTTTATAGTCCAACTCTCACATCCATACATGACTACTGGAAAAATCATAGCCTTGACTAGATGAAATTTTGTTGACAAAGTAACGTCTCTGCTTCTTAATATGCTGTCTAGATTGGTCATCACTTTCCTTCCAAGGAGTAAGTATCTTTTAATTTCATAGCTACAATCACCATCTGCAGTGATCTTGGAGCCCAGAAAAATAAAGTCTGACCCTGTTTCCACTGTTTCCCCATCTATTTGCCATGAAGTGATGGGACCAGATGCCATGATCTTCGTTTTCTGAATGTTGAGCTTTCAGCCAACTTTTTCACTCTCCTGTGATGCTTCCTAAGGCCCACTTGACTTCACATTCCAGGATGTCTGGCTCTAGGTGTGTGTGAGTGATCACAACATCATGATTATCTTGGTTGTGAAGATCTTTTTGTACATTTCTTCTTGCCACCTCTTCTTAATATCCTCTGCTTCTGTTAGGTCCCTACCATTTCTGTCCTTTATTGAACCCATCTTTGCATGAAATGTTCCCTTGGTATCTCTAATTTTCTTGAAGAGATCTCTAGTCTTTCCTATTCTATTGTTTTCCTGTATTTCTTTGCATTGATTGCTGAGGAAGGCTTTCTCATCTCTCCTTGCTATTCTTTGGAACTCTGCATTCAGATGGGTATATCTTTCCTTTTCTCCTTTGCCTTTCACTTCTCTTCTTTTCACAGCTATTGGTAAGGCCTCCTCAGACAGCCATTTTGCTTTTTTGCATTTCTTTTTCTTGGGGATGGTCTTGATTCCTGTCTCCTGTACAATATCACAAACTTCCATCCATAGTTCATCAGGCACTCTGTCTATCAGATCTAGTCCCTTAAATATCTATTTCTCACTTTCTTTGTATAGTCATAAGAGATTTGATTTAGGTCATACCTGAATGGCCTAGTGGTTTTCCCCACTTTCTTCAATTTAAGTCTGGCAAATTAATTTAACTCTAAACATTTAAGTGACCTCAATTTTTATAACTGCTTTGACATAATACATTTTGTTTTAATAAAACAGGAGCCTAGGCAACTGAAAATCAAGAGGGCCTCATGGTCTTTGAGAGATGTTTGGGTGATGTCAAGTGCAGGTATACAGTTGAGGCTGAATAAATATTTGTTGAATTGAATTTGAGTCCTGATCAGGGAATCCAGTCTCTATGTAATTCCTTTGCTGTGGCTTTCAGTCTTGGTGAAAATCAGAAATGTACAACGGAAAGAGCACAGGCGCTGGTATGAAGACACAGAATGCTGAATGCTGACTCCACTTATGAGTTAAGACACGACTGAGCGACTGAGCTGAACTGAACTGAAACTTCAGCCAGTGATTTATGCTTCCAGAGCCACAGTTTTTTCATCTCGATCTGGGGGTAAGGGCACTTGCTTCACTGAAGGGTCATGTAGCAGAGCTACGTTTTCAAGAAAGATGATGTTTGTGAAATTCTTTTGAGATGGGAGGCACATTGGTTTTTGTTACTGTTGTGGTAGTTTTATTTTTATATTATTTCAGTTCTACTTGATTTCCAGCTCAGTGGCCCATGTTCTAGTAAGTTAGATTGTTTCAAGGTAGACTAGAAAATGTACCAAGCTTGACTATAGGAAAGTGTGTTTGAACACACTCATACAGTGATCTGAGAACCCAACAATGCATCATCAGATCCAGGATATCTTTGCCAATTGATGGGACACCTTCTTTGGGTAAGACCTCCACCTTCCCACCCACCAACCTGCTGGGGAGGCCACTCAGTAGGTTCAGAATCCACCCTCCACCCCCAGGAACTAGGCAGTGATGAGTCATATATGACCACCAGCATGTTCCTTCTTTGTTCTCTAGAATACCTGTTCTCTGCAAACCCCCTCACCTCCTGAAGTCTGCATGGCTGTAGAAAGGTGGCAAGAGGCCAAACACTGCCCTTGAGCAGTCCCAGGGACTTCCCTGTCCTCTGAGCATGCATGACATTCGCAGTCTGGTTGTCTTTGTCTTCTTTCTCTCTTGTTGATAATCAAATCACAAATGCAAAAATGTGGGAGCATTTGTTCTAGACATAAGCTCTTTCTTCCAAAAGTTACCTTAGAGCTGTACCTTTGTCAAGGTTCTTACGTTACTCTTGCTGATTAAAATGGGGAGAAATTCTTAGTAGAGCTCTAGCAAGAAAGCTGCACATGTAAAAGTTCAGAGGTCATTAGGTCCCTGGAAGTTCACACAGTTGAGGGATTCATTGCATGAGGTGCTGAGGCAGGAGAGGGCAAGGGCCAAATAGGCTGGCCTTGCAGACCAATGAAAGGAGCTTGTGGGCAGTAGGAGCCACAGAAGTGTGTTAAGCTGGGGATCAGGCTGGCATTTGATCCCTCTTCTCTGAACCTTTGCTTGGAGACCCGTAGAGCTCCTGGGTCTCTGCACATGGGCACCAGAGAAATGCAGTCTAAAGGCATATGTTCCAGAAGAATAGCTTAGTGGGTAGATGGGCGAGAGATTTCCTTGAAAGGGAGAAGTAGCAAAGAGGTATTGGAGGCTTTATGGCAGAGGCAAGATTAAATACACTGAAGTCAGAAGTCAGTCAGAGACCTCCGTTGTCAGGGTCCAGTGTGAGGGGCCATGCCCAGAAGTCTTCCTGGAGCCTGTCTATAGTCACACACACCTACACTCTGTGAGAAGAGGTTCAATTCCGATCAGCCATGACCAGATCCATCTCCAGCCTGCCTGTGCTTTTCTTAGCCTGGAAGATACTGAGCACAGCAATCCAGCTTTATATTGGAGCAAAGCTGGTTCTAAAATCAAAGGAGCCCATACCAAGACTGTGTGGCTCCCACAGGGAGTCAGCGTGTGATCCAGGCTTGCCCTGTATCATAGGTAACCATTCTTGGCCTCTCCAGACAAACACAGCTTTGTGGCATTGAAAATGGCTTTCTGGCTTACATGTGGGCATGTTGGTGATTCTGTAACAAACCTGAGTCAAAGAGATCCATCCTGAAAATCATTGTATGAACAAGCTCTGTGAGATTAGAGGTGCAAACTCCGTAAAAATGGAGTAATTTGAACTTATCTTTGATAAACTTATTTAATATAATTAGGATATTTTATTAAACAATATTGTGATCAAATGAAGACCTAAATGAACAAATTGGAGAGGAAGGGGGAAGAGCTGGAGAACTTGGAATGACTTCAGAATTTTGCCTGCATCTGGCCCTGATTTCTTTTATCCTGAGAACCAGTTGGGAAGAAGCTTTCCTTTTGGGGAAGTTAATTCCGGTGTGTGTGACCTTCTACCCCTCCCTGATTGGTTTTAGCCCAGAACACAGGGATGGATTTGTTACATGCAATTAGTTAAAAAAAACAGAAGTACACATTCTGCAGGGGCAGTTTGGGTTGGCTGACAGATCTGCAGTGCTATCTTGAGATAGACTCTTCTTCCTTTTCATTGCCTTGGAAGAGTAGCAGTAGGACCCAAAGTGAGAGTGAGTCACAGGGAGAGAAAGAACTTGTCTCACGGGGTGTCCGCTGACAAGAGAGTGACCTGTCTTTTGGGCAGGTCAGCGCATGCTTTGGCATGGTAGGCAGGCATCCATGAGATGCAGAGAAGGGCATTCTGATACAGATCATACTGATGGAGGATAAACTTGTGGTTTGGTTGTGGTTTAGTCGCTAAGTCTTGTCTGACTCTTGTTGAGCGGTCAGGGAAGCCCTGGAGGATAAGCTTAGACAAGCTCTCAAGTTCCCTTTAATTGAAAGGCTTGGCACTCTGAAGAGAGAGGGAGAGAGGCAGGGGAAAGAGCAGGGGGAGGGAGAAGAACAGGGGGTGGGAGATGGGGGGGGAACAATGACCTCCTTTCCTAACTGTAAATATGCCAACTGAAGCTTAGAAAGATTATTTCAACTCTTCAGTGAACCCTAATTTAATTTCCTTTTCATTTGTTCTTTTGTCCTTTTCTCAGTTTGCTATTACCACTCCTCCTCCTTTTACTTTTCTTTCTCCTTTTTAAAAGAAGCTAGTAAATAGAAAAATTTTAGTACAGTTTAGTTATGCTATTGGAAAAAAATTGAGGTATCTTCTCTGGGGATTTTAGAAACACTGACTCTGATAGAAACCATGAGAATGTGCTGTGGAACACAATTGTAAAATGTGCAGTCAGTTGCACAGGTATTTTAAATCTGATGGTTCTGAAGGGTGATTTGATTAGGTAATTACCCTTGTAAAGGAGTAACTTAATCTGTGAGACACTCCCACAGTAGAAAATTCATACTGCCCTGGTTTAAAATAATTTCTTCACATATTACACTTAAAAATAATTGGAAATTTTAAAAAAGCAAATCTAATTTTTCAATAAAAATCAACTTTAAAAATTCCTCCCTGGTGGTCTGGTATTATTAAATATTCTTCTGGATTTTTTTTATCTTGTTTTATTGGAAGGAGAAAAACAATTATCTGTAAACGTAATTTTTAATGCATGGTAATAAAAATAAATGGCATAGTTCTGCCGCAGTTCACCTAAATCTTCTTCCCTGGTGGTCTAGTGGTATTAAATAATCGGTACCACATGTATTCATCATTTGCTGACAGCAAAAGAAAAATTTTGGCATTTTATTGTCTAAAGAAATAGGCATGATGCTACTTAGGCTTCTGGGGAGACATAGCTGATGGTCTGTGGAGAAACCTTCATTTTCCTTGCTGGTGGGGGCTGTGCTTTTTGTTAATTTACATGGCAATTAATATAGAACCAGAAACAGGCACTCTTCACAAGGTTGATTTGAGTTCATCTTGCAGGTTGCCCTAAGAGTCTTTTGGCTTTTTTTTCTGCGTTAATTGAAGCAATGAAAATGTGTTATATATTGTTAACTCTGTGTTGGGTGGGAAACTATTGCAGTTGGGTAACACCAAAAAATGAGCACTGAAGAGCCCTCTTTGCAGTTGTGTTGAAGGTGAACTGTTAGCAATCTCAGGGGAACATCTCAGCTTTGGTTCCTAGTGCTTACTCCCTTCAATCAGATGAAGCTGAATTTGTTGCTTTGAACTTGAAAATTGATTCATGCTTCTGCTATATGTATTAGAAACCATACCTTGTTTCCTCTTATGAAAAAAGATTTATAAAAGTTTAAGGAAGGTTAAGTCAGTGCTTTTGTTGGGGTGTGTAACAAACACAGTGGTTATCTACTGTAACCGGAAAATACATTGGTTATCTGGAGCACACAGATGTGATCTGTGTGTCAGGTTTTAGGAGTTACAATGAAAGGCAAAGTGATCTCATTTGCATACATATTTATTTATACATATTTATTGCCAAAGCAATAAAGTCACTTCCCAAGAAATACATGCCTTATGTAATTGAAGTGATGGGTAAAAAAGTAGAGGCATGATGGTTATGAACGTTGATATGTTCAGTGAGATGACGTTTGTCCCCTGGTGCACCAGCAGAGGCCTGATGGAGGCCTCACGCCAGTTGTTATTTCTGATACGGCGGCACCATGTTAAGCCATGAGCAATAAACCCTCACCAGTGTTGAGTTCAAATCCTGCTACCTTTCTTTATTAGCTGTGTCACACCAAGCGACTTAAACTGCCTGAGCCTTGATTTCTTCACTTAAACAATATTGGAGGATAAGACCATATATCTTATGGATGCTAAGGACTGGGTCATCTCTTTGCACAATGGCTGGCACATACTAAGTGTTATTTGCTAGTTTAAAAAAATTATAATGGTCCATCTAGTCAAGGCTATGGTTTTTCCAGTGGTCATGTATGGATGTGAGAGTTGGACTGTGAAGAAAGCTGAGTGCCAAAGAACTGATGCTTTTGAACTATGGTGTTGGAGAAGACTCTTGAGAGTCCCTTGGACTGCAAGGAGATCCAACCAGTCCATCCTAAAGGAGATCAGCCCTGGGTGTTCTTTGGAAGGAATGATGCTAAAGCTGAAACTCCAGTACTTTGGCCACCTCATGCGAAGAGTTGACTGATTGGAAAAGACTCTGTTGCTGGGAGGGGTTGGGGGCAGGAGGAGAAGGGGACGACAGAGGATGAGATGGCTGGATGGCATCACTGACTCGATGGACGTGAGTCTGAGTGAACTCCGGGAGTTGGTGATGGACAGGGAGCCCTGGCGTGCTGCAATTCATGGGGTCGCAAAGAGTCGGAAACGATTGAGCGACTGAACTGAACTGAACTGAACTGAAGACTTTTCATGTTTTGGGGAATCTATTGCTTTGAATTAAAAAAAAGTTCTTGTCCAGGATTACTCTTGGGTCATTCCATAAAAAAAATTTTTTTTTCATAGGGAGATCGTAACCTTGTAAATTCATGAGCTTGTATGAATCAAAACATTTAATCAAGAAAGAGCAGCATTCCTTGAGCTCATTTTCCTTAGAAGTTCCTCAGACTGCCTTTAGAGCTACCTTGTTTTGACTACCTTAAAGCCTGGAAAAAGCAAAATGTGGACATTCGATGTTGTCTCAAATGTCCAGAGCTCACCATGCTCCAAAGAGTCCATAAATTAGAAATACTCCCTAGGTCGTTCTGAGATGCAGCTTTGATTTCACAATTTTGAAAAAGTGCGATAACTGAAGGAATTCAAAGAAACTTGCAAAACGAATTTCGTTTTTTCAGGGTCTCAACACTTTCCCCCTCCTTGAACTGGACTTGTCGGGGATGGTGCGGCCGTCTTCCTGAGAAGTCCAACTACATGAGCTGTAGACATTTGCCTCCTCAAAGAGTTTTCTCCCACGCCAACAGTATAAAACAGTTTTAACTCTGATAGAAATCTTTCATTTGTAATGGAAAACATATGTGCCAGGGTTGAGTGGAGCAGCGGCTGCCAAGCTGTGTGTGGCAGGAGTGAATCTCCACTGAGCTCCAAAGCATTCCTGATTTTATGGCAAGTCTCTTCACTGGAGCCCTTATTAATAGGTTTTATGTAGGTGGCTTTTTAGTGATCGACTGCAGAGCAAAAAGGTTTTTTTGTAAAATGTTTGAAAGGCAGCATGCAAGCCCTGGAGGGAACGGGTTTTAATTTTGTGGTGTTTTGATTTTAAATGATATTTGATGGCATGTCTTTGCCCTTAAACTTCTCCAATTGATGCTAGCAGCATCCCTGTACTTGTGGGGGAAACTCCCTTACAGTGTAGCAATTACTGATTTATGTCCCAGTGATAAGAATGTGTTTTATTGTGGTCATAATATTTGTTCAATTTAACTACTAGGTACTATAAAGTATCATAAAAGCTTCTCCTCTGATCAAATGTTATGAAACAAAAGATCATAATCTGCTCTCGATCCATGCACTCTCTGCCTGTGGTATCTGTGGGCGTGCCACCACGAAGAGAGGAATGACAATGGTCTCAAGGGTGAATTTCTATGTCCTCCAACTCTTATTTTACAGTCAGTTCCCAATAGAGGTCATTTAGTCATATCTGATGCTTTCTTGTCATCTCTTGGACTCTATTTCAAGACTATGATCTATCCTTTTATAAAAAAGTTTGCACAATGAAGGAAACTATAAACAAGGTGAAAAGACAGCCTTCAGAATGGGAGAAAATAATAGCAAATGAAGCAACTGACAATGAATTAATCTCAAAAATATACAGGCAGTTCATGCAGCTCAATACCAGAAAAATAAATGACCCAATCAAAAAATGGGCCAAAGAACTAAACAGACATTTCTCCAAAGAAGACATACAGATGGCTAACAAACACATGAAAAGATGTTCAATATCACTCATGATCAGAGAAATGCAAATCAAAACCGCAATGAGGTACCATCTCATGCCAGTCAGAATGGCTGCTATCAAAAAGTCTACGAACAATGAATGCTGGAGAGGGTGCAGAAAAAGGGAACCCTCTTACACTGTTGGTGGTGTTGCAAACTAGTACAGCCACTTTGAGAACAACAATTGTACAACAATCTCACTTCTGGGCATACACACTGAGGAAACTAGAATTGAAAGAGACATGTGAACCACAATGTTCATCGCAGCACTGTTTGCAATAGCCAGGACATGGAAGCAACCTAGATGTCCATCGGCAGATGAATGGATAAGAAAGCTGTGGTACATATACACAATGGAGTATTACTAAGCTATTAAAAAGAACACATTTGAATCAGTTCTAATGAGGTGGATGAAACTGGAGCCTATTATACAGAGTGAAGTAAGTCAGAAAGAAAAACATCAGTACAGTATGCTACTGCTACTGCTAAGTCACTTCAGTCGTGTCCGACTCTGCGCGACCCCATAGACGGCAGCCCACCAAGCTCCTCTGTCCCTGGGATTCTCCAGGCAAGAATACTGGAGTGGGTTGCCATTTCCTGCTCCAGTGCATGAAAGTGAAAAGTGAAAGGGAAGTCGCTCAGTCGTGCCCGACTCTTAGCGACCCCATGGACTGCAGCCCACCAGGCTCCTCCGTCCATGGGATTTTCCAGGCAAGAGTACTGCAGTGGGGTGCCATATATTAACACATATATATGGAGTTTAGAAAGATGGTAATGATGACCCTATATGTGAGATAGCAAAAGAGACACAGATATAAAGAACAGACTTTTGGACTCTATGGGAGAAGGCAAGGGTGGGATGATTTGAAAGAATAACACTGAAACATGTATATTACCATATTAGAAATAGATGACCAGTCCAAGTTCAATGCATGAAACAGGGCACTCAAAGCCAGTGCACTGGGACCACCCAGAGGGATGGGATGGGGAGGGAAGGGGGAGGAGGGCTTGGGATGGGGGACACATGTACACCCGTGGCTGATTCATGTCAATGTATGGCAAAAATCACTACAATGTTGTAAAGTAATTAGCCTCCAATTAAAATAAATTAATTTTTAAAAAAGTTTAGAAAGACTCTTCATTTCTCATGGCTGATCTCAACTTCTTGTCTGTCTTTCCTCAACTTGTCTTGTCTGTCTTGGGAAATGGTCAATTCCATGGAGTTTTGCTGTCAACCGTTGAACCTGACTTGGGTTCATGTACAGTCTATGACCACAGCTAAGGAAAAGGGAAAACCAAAGAGCTGCTTTTTATCTTTTATTCTGATCTTTCATTATTAGGTGCCGTGGAGAATCTCAAGTAGGCAGGACTGTTCCTTCGATGCTAGATGGCCGCTCAAGTTCTAGAGGAAGGACCTCTCATCTGTCTTCTCTACGGTCACTGCTGGAGTGATCTCCCTTGGTTCATATTCTCCCACAGTTCTCCATAGCCTTCTCTGTCAAGTCGATGCACGTTTAGTGATCCAGCCCCTGTTTATGTCTTCAGGCTCATCTTCGTGACCACCCTACCTCACCCTCACCATCTATTCTTCCCACTACTCTGCCTTCCAGTCACAGGGAACTACTTGAATTCTCCAACAGATTCACCATGTCATATTCTTCAAATGCAAGATCTTCTGAGAAGCCTTTCTGCTGCCTCACTGGGCTTCACATAGCATCCAGTGCGGACCAACCAGATCTGGACAGGTGAGGGAATATGTTAGATACTGCAGCAGAACAGCTTAAGAGGGTTCTATGTGCTGATCCTGTCCATTTCAACGTGTAATCAAACAATAAATGATTTGTAAGCTTATTTACCTCTCCTGATAGAATGAAAAGAATTGCATTTTCTATATATTGCTGTATTCCCTCTTCCACCTTGGACTGGGCAGAGACTACTTTGTTTCCCAGCAAAATCTGCTGAGGAAATCCCAAGTTTGAAGGAGAAGGGTAGAAACTGTTTTGTCGTATAGTTACTGGGGATTCCTTGGTCCCTTTTCTCCTGCAAGATGTGCTGACTTGCATGCTGGGTAGTGGATCATTCCTCCATTGTTCAGGCCTCGGTAAAGGGAGAAGCATAGATAGAGACAAGGATGAGACATGTTCAAAGGCAGACATTCCTTCTGGGCAATAATTTGTATTTATCTTTTAAGACTATGTAGGTATTTGTGTTCACAAATGAAGAGTTTACAAAGCTGATTCCTCTATAGATTTCAAATGTAATTTTTGTTAAAGTGCTAACAATTCATTATGTTCTAAAAATTAATTATCGAACCTCTAAAAGCTTAATTTGTAATCATTAGGGCTAATAGTCATGGAAGGATCATGCAAGGGAGTAGGGAGATAGATTGGGCAGGGTAGCACTGTGGTAAAGCAGTGGGCTCTGCACACCTGCTGTATGGTCTGAAGCAAGTTACATGACTTCTCTGTGGCTCAGTTTTTTCATCTGTGGAAATGGGAAATAATAAACAAATCCACCCACTGAGTTGTTATCAGGAATATATGTGTTAATTCATGTAATGTGCTCACAACAGTGTCTGACATTTAGTTAATATTTACTGAGCACTTTCTATGATATTTTGGTCACTTATTTTATTTTAAAGAATCTGCATGTCTTTAAATTCTTCTAAAGAAGTACCAACCATGTCTGTTTAGTTGGCTTTCTCCCCACTAGACTCTGAGTTCCTTTAGCCATCTTTAAATCCCTTAGAACTTACTGTGTAGGAAACATCCTTAATTATTTCTTGACTGAATTAATGAGTAAATGGCAGTGAGCTACTGCTTCTTCCTTCATCATGGAAGAATGAAAAAGGAGTGTGAATTCTGCTCCGGTGTATGATTACTCTCTGGGGGTTGTCCAACCACAGCAATTAAGAATTCACAAAGATGATTAATCTTACATGGCTATGCTAGTAAAATAACTTTGATAGGCTCATTGAACGGGAATTTCCCTGAAGGGTCGTAGAAGCCATCTTCCCTCTTTGGGCAGGTGGTTCTAATATAATGTAGGAATGTTAGCTGTGTACTATTTCTAATAAATCTCCAGGAGAGAGAATCCCTTGTCTTCCTTGGTGCTAATATATAATAATTTAGTGGCCTATATCTTTTAGATTAGGAATGTCAATGGGTAGTTTTAAAGGCATTAAAGAGTTAGGTGAAGTACAATGAAAATGAATGTCAGACTTTGGAATGAATTCTGTTTCAAGTAGCTGTCTTTCCTACTTCAGAGATTCTTTGAAAATAAAGCTGGATAAATATCAATCCTGAGTGGTTTAACTGGAATCCTAGGTGAGAAGAAGTCTATTGATACAGCAATTGATGTACCTTCATCTGGTCTTTATTGAGCGCCTTCTCTGTGCTAGGCACCATGTTCAGGGCTGGGCTATAGTATTGCATGCCATGCACAGGGTCCTGCCCCTTTGGAGCTTGTACTCTAATGGTACAGCTAGACTTTGAGCAAGCAATTAACAGGGCATCCAGTATTTTGCAGAAGATCCCGGTCAAGGGAATCTTTCTGGGGAAAGCTGCTATATAACACAGGGAACCCAGTCTGGAGTTCTGTGATGACATAGGAGAGTGGAATAGGGTTGTGTGGGGGGCTCAGAAGGGAGGTTCAGTTCAGTTCAGTCTCTCAGTTGTCTCCGACTCTTTGCAACCCCATGAACTACAGCATGCCAGGCTGCCCTATCAGTCACCAACTCCCGGAGTTCACCCAAACCCACGTCCATTGAATCAGTGATGCCATCCAACCATCTCATCCTGTCATCCCCTTCTCCTCTTGCCCTCAATCTTTCCCAACATCAGGGTCTTTTCCAATGAGTCAGCTCTTCTCATCATGTGGCCAAAGTATTGGAGCTTCAGCATCAGTCCTTCCAGTGAACAGCCAGGACTGATCTCCTTTAGAATGGACTGGTTGGATTTCCTTTCAGTCTAAGGGACTCTGAAGAGTCTTCTCCAACACCACAGATCAAAAGCATCGATTCTTCGGCACTCAGCTTTCTTTATAGTCCAACTCTCACTTCCATACATGACTACTGGAAAAATCATAGCCTTGACTAGACGAACCTTTGTTGGCAAAGTAATGTCTCTGCTTTTTAATATGCTGTCTAGGTTGGTCATAACTTTCCTTCCAAGGAGTAGAAAAGAAAGTGAAAGTGAAGTCGCTCAGTCCCGACTCTTTGCAACCCCATGGATAGTAGCCTGCACCAAGCTCCTCCGTCCATGGGATTTTCAAGGCAAGAGTACTGGAGTGGGTTGCCATTTCCTTCTCCAGGGAATCTTCCCAACCAGGGATTGAACCCAGGTCTCTCACATTATAGACAGGACGTTTTACCATCTGAGCCATGAGTCTTAATTTCATGGCTGCAGTCACCATCTGCAGTGATTTTGGATCCCCCCAAAAGTAAAGTCAGCCACTGTTTCTACTGTTTCCCCATCTATTTGCCATGATATGATGGGACCGGATGCCATGATCTTTTCCTTTATTGAGCCCATCTTTGCATGAAATGTTCCCTTGCTATCTCTAATTTTCTTGAAGAGATCTCTAATCTTTCCCATTCTGTTCTTTTCCTCTATTTCTTTGCATTGATCGCAGAGGAAGGCTTTCTTATCTCTCCTTGCTATTCTTTGAAACTCTGCATTCAGATGGGTATATCTTTCATTTTCTCCTTTGCTTTTTGTTTCTCTTCTTTTCATAGCTATTTGTAAGGCTTCTTCAGACAGACGTTTTGCTTTTTTTTGCATTTCTTTTTCTTGGGGATGGTCTTGATTCCTGTCTCCTGTACAATGTCACGAACCTCCATCCATAGTTCATCAGGCACTCTGTCTATCAGATCTAGTCCCTTAAATCTATTTCTCACTTCCACTGTATAGTCATAAGAGATTTGATTTAGGTCATACCTGAATGGCCTAGTGGTTTTCTGCACTTTCTTCAATTTATGTCTGAATCTGGCAATAAGGAGTTCATGATCTGATCCACAGTCGGCTCCCGGTCTTGTTTTTGCTGACTGTATAGAGCTTATCCTTCTCTAGTTGCAAAGAATATAATCAATCTGATTTTGGTGTTGACCATCTGGTGTTTTCCATGTATAGAGTCTTCTCTTGTATTGTTGGAAGAGGGTGTTTGCTATGACCAGTGCGTTCTCTTGGCAGAACTCTATTAGCCTTTGCCCTGCTTCATTCTGTACTCCAAGACCAAATGGAGGGGAAATATATATATATATATAATTATGACTGATTTGAGCTGATATGTGGCTGAGATTACCACGACATTGTAAAACAATTTTCCTCCAATAAAAAAAATAATAGAAAAAGGGAGAAGTTCACTAAGATAAGGATGGAGAAGTAGGCTGGGGTCAGATCACGCCAGGTCTTCCAGGGCACATGTGGTGGCTCTGGATTGTATCTACTTAGCTAAGTGGAACCATTTCTTAGAAATCCCTTCCTTGTATAATTCTGGGTTAGTCAGCCTGTAAGAGAGACTTTGTGGGAGAGGTGGAAGGCAGGTGTGAAGCACAAGCCATGCTTTTCATGCACTGAAGGTTGGTGCAGGGCTTCATGTGATGTGGTGGATCATGCATGCTATCTTAAATCCACCTCATTGGTGTTGGGCAGCACCTGGATCTAGTGCTCCTCAAGCTCCCACCAGATCTCCTACTTCTGCGTCTTCATGTCCTGGGCCATGAGTAGACAGCTCCGTGGCCAAAGTTGAAGTTGGAAGTGGTGAGAGACAGACATGAGTTCCAAGGAATGTGTGCAGCCTCTAGGAGCTGGAAAAGGTAAGGAAACAGACCAGTCGCCTATAACGTTTCCATATGACATTTTGTGTTGTTTTCTCTTCTACTTCTTGAAATCTCTCCAAGATTATGTTAAACAGTCTCGTCTCTGTCCATTTCTAATTTTTAGGTATAGGGTCTACTCCACAAAGGGAGAAGGTGGTCAGCATTGACTTTGCTAGGTTGTTTTCCTCACCATTGTCCTTACCTGGACCTCTTAATGGAAGACAAAAGGTAATGCAAAATAAACATCCTCAGTGACATCTTTTTTGGTTGGGTTTTCATGGACTGTGATCACCAAAAGGTTCCTTACCTGCCTGTAGAGGAAAAATGATTGTTTTGGCCTCTACTGTTCAACCAACCCTTTATGTCTTAGAGGACAGTGATAATTCAAATGCATAATAGTGATTTTCCATTTCTTCTAATTTTGGATTTTGGCCCCTGGAAGTGATGTTAATACCCATGACCAAATAGGAATTTATTGATATCAGTTTTCATAAGTCACCTACCAAGTATGCATGCAAACCAGTAACCTGGATGTTGGAGACTTGGTATTCCATCACTCATCCCTAGATCCATAATCTTTATTTTCTCTGCTTGCCTTATCTTCCTTCCTCTGGATAATAAGTCAGACTGGTCTAAGTGTGCTGGTGCATTTACTCATTTCTTTAACCAACATGTCTTTCTATTATATGCCAGCCAGTGAACAGAGTATTGGGGATGCAAAACCCAATGAGTTGGAGTTGTTATAGTAAAATTATAGGCAAGTCATTAGGCAGTTTTAATCCAGAAGAGTAAGGGCTATGGGAACACGTGTGATGGAAACCTAACCCAATCTTAAGGAACCTGGAAGGCTCACAGAGGACTGACAGAGTAAGGGTGGGAAGATGAAGGAAGGGGTTTGGAAGGGAGGGAAGGAGAAGAATCACATTTGCTAAGGAGAGAGTATTCCTAGAGAATAGTCAGAGAATATTCCAAGGGAACAGGAAAATAGGGAAGTCTTCAGCTTGTTCTTTCTTTGAGGTTTGTTGGGGATATGGTTTTTCCAATATTTTGAATCTAAATTTGTTTCTGGATGTGTGTGTGTGTGTGTGTACCTATCTCCTTACCTCTTTTTACCTGTTTCCTCCCTAATGGCCTCAGACCCAGAAAAAGATGAATTAAATAGGGTAAGATGTTGGGACTGGACCCAAATATGCTTTCATTCTTCTACAAGTGCCTGATTATAGTTTTAGGGAGACGATGATTAAAAACACAAGGGGGAATGTGTCTACATTTTAAGGTACCAACATACAGGGGCAAATGTACTCAAAAATGACAGATCAAAAAACTTGACTCCTGAGGTATGTATGCAGCTATGATTGGCAAGAACAGAACAGGGATTTTTTGTGTCAATGTAGGACAAAGCTGAAGTAACCTGGAATAGACAATTTTATGAAACTTATCTGGAATTTCCAAGGAAGGCTCAGGTGATTCAGAGGCAGAAGTCCACAGAGCCCGATTTTAAGAAATAATGCTCTAAAAGAATCTGCTTAAAATGAAATGTTTAATTTCCTTTTTTTTTTCCCCTGTGGCTCCATGGAATTGTTTTCCATTCAATTTTGGCTCTTCCTTAAGACATTCCCACGTGATGACATAGAGAAAGCACATTTGCAAATCGCATTCAGGGTGGTGAGAGATAATGAAATTGAAGTGTCAGCAGTTTGCAAAAGGAAGCCTTTTTTTTTCCCCTTCTCAAGCTCTGTTATTACCTTATTCAATTTGCACTTTATTTTGAAGCCCATGTATAGAAATAAGCAAATTATTAATTCAAGCTTGTCTTCAATTTTGTGCTTGGCCTGCAAACCTCTAACATCTCTCCCAGTTCCCCAGGCAGACTGCTGAAGGCTTGGTGATAGGCTGAGGCGGGCATATTCATTATTCAATATGAGCTGTAAGCAATTTGATATTTCATGTGCACATATGGCAGAGCTGAGAGCAAGGTGGGAAAAGTGTCATTCAGGGGAATGCGATCAAGGCTGCTACCGTCTTCATGTGTAGCTGAAGGCTTAACGTTAGGTATGCTCAGAGGTTCCAAGGTTAAGGATAATTCTGATGAGAATCCTGGTTACAGCCAGGTGTTTGTGTCTCTGTGACATGTCCTATTTCTCTGCACAGGAGGGCACACCTTGAGCCAGGCCTTATGCTCAGCATCACAGGGTTTTGTGTGTTTCGTCTGGAGTGCTGAGAATAATGAGATCCTTAGCAGGAAAGGGCAGAGTCCCTGGAAAGCAGCTACACTTGGTAGAGGTGGGGAATGCTCATGGCCCCCGACTCTGGGGCTCTGGGAGCATTTCTAGATGGCATCCATGTCATCTGTCAGCACCTCTATCCCACTGGTGGGCACCCACAGTGTTTGAAAGAGTCCCGGACTTTATGCAGGTTATAGGAGAAATGTGCCTACCATCTTCCTTCCTCACACAGCTCAAAGAATCTTCTCTTGCTCTGTATTTGTAGGTTGCCACTAGGCTCCAGGATTATAGAACTTTAGAACAAAAAGATCGGTTCATTTCTTTCAATGTCTCTGGTTTTACGATTCAAAAACTTGGAGCCAGAGAAGTTAGGTGATTTGTCCCGGGACACGCAGCGAGTTAGGTACAGTCCAAGGGCCAGAACGATTGAGTGGTATTTTTACTGAGAGAGAGAATACCCTGGAACATACTGAGAGCTCAGTTTACATGTGCCAACGTGAAGTCTTTTGTTCAGTCCAAAGCATGTTCATTTTCAAAACCTTCACCTTCAGACATCAGCAGACGCCTTCCTGGCTATCTGAGAGCTTGTGCCTGCAGCTCGGGAGTCCTGGAAGCTGATCTGGTGCCTTCTCCTTCTCCCACCCCTCATGCTTTCATCATGTTTTGTGGGTGGATGGCTTGGGCATCCCATGGTTGCTCTGTTAACTGAATAATAGCAGGGGTCACTTTGGGATGAGAGCAATCCTTGTGTCCAGAATAAACAATGCGGTTTCTTTAAGCAACAGACCTGCGGCTGATGGTCCCGGTTGCTCCTCTGACTCATTTTGCTTACCAAGGACTGAAACGCCTACTTAATTGGCAAGTAAGGGTACTCAGGGCATAAACAGCGTGGCTAAATAGCACAGGAGACGGTGGTGTTTTAGCTTAACTGCTGGGGCAAATTAACACAGCACTCAGAGTACAGAGTTAAGTTAGAAACAGGACGACTTACAAATCTGCTTTCCTTGGAGCAACGTTAAGGAGCTTTCGAACTCCCATTCTGTGTTTGCTTTAGCTCTCGGTTTTCACCCGAGTGCATGCACACACACATGCAGATACACACAACACTTGCTCACACAACATCTACACACATACATTCACACACACACACACACACACTTGCTTGCACAGACCTCTGCACATATACTCACACTCATACACACACAGTTCAGTCCATTGTCAGACTCCAGATGTGACTCTGAAGCAGTAGTTTTTCCACTGGGGTCTGAGGAACCCTGTGGGTCTTAAGATTCTTTTAGGGATTCTATAAAATCAGGCTGTAATTCTTATAGCATTAAAATATTGCCTATCTTTCTGACTCTCATTTTTCCATAGTATACAGTGTTTTCCAGAATACACACAACAGGAGCAGGTATGAGGATCTGGCAATTTTCTCTTAAGCCAGACATTAAGCGGATTTGCAAAGATGTAAAACAATGCTGTTATTCTTGGTAAATTTTGTTTTATTCTGTAAAATGTAGCAATTTTACATAAATATATGTTACCTATATAAATATGTAGTGGGTTTATTATTATTATTTTAAAATGAACCAGCAAATGTTTTACACATTTCTCAGTTTTAATTTCTAGTATGGTAAAGTTCAATAGTCATAACTCATATAAACAAAAGTTCTTTGGAGTCTTGCACAATTTTTAAAAGTGCAGAGGCGTCCTGAGGCCAAGCATTTAAAAATCACTTCTCAAAAGTGATGAGACTTTCTCTCTTTCAAACAGATGCTGTAGCATATATCAAGTGAGGGTTTCTCCTTTCAAAACAGTCACTTTGAAATCCTATATTCCTAGTTCAGTGATGTCATTGCTCAGTCAATTTTTAAAGCTCCTATTTTTAGAGCTGTCTTGTTGGCTAGTTTTTATCTTCAAACTTCATTTTTGATCCATCTTGCTTAATCTCCATCAATAAACTACATTGCTAATTAAACCAGGCTTCAGATGACTTTGGACTCTTTGCAGCAGTAGAATCCATCACTCAAGGTACCAAGATATGTGTCAGAAGGACATGCCTGAGTTCAGAATACAGTTCCTCAAAAGGAGCTACAAAAATATTTTGATAATAGTAATATCATGGGAATTTTATAGCTTTCAAGGATTCTGCTTTGAGAGAGATTCCTTTGTTGAGAATGTTGAAGTCCTGCCATGTTTGTTAAAACTTGATTTCATTATTTTATGGTTTCATCTCAGGGCTCAAAAATACAGGATACACCTAAACAAAGCTTGTATTTTCAAACCAAGTGCATATTTCTATACTAAAATAAAATCTTATAAGCTGTCATATACCTTTTGGTTGAGTAATAACTGTATCTTATTTTCAGTGCTCTGTGATAATCTTCAGACAGATAAGCCTTACCCCATTGATGTCTCATAGACCCTCCACTGGACAGGCAGTCTTCTGGTGCTACTTTTATTTTATTTTTTCTTGGCTGCACTGAGTGGCTTATGGGATCTTAGTTCCCTCAGACCAGAGACTTAACCTGAGCCACGGCTGTGAGAGCACTGAGTCCTAAGCACTGGACTGCCAGGGTATTCCCCTGTTGGTGCTATTTTTAAACGGATGCGTTATGTTTTTCGTGTTCAGGGGAGCCTTCCTGGTGTTATATTTTAGAACAGTTTGTACACGTTCTAGGAAAGGAAAAGATGGAAGCACGCTTTGTTTCTCTTTTAGAAAAGAGAAATCTCAGCATTTCTTGTTGGAGTCATCTTTCACTCAATTGTGTAGCATCATTTGCAGGTGAATTGCCCAGGGGAGTTTTGGTGGTGTCCAGGATAAGACTGAAGGGTTAAATGCGATCATTACTCTGAACAATGGAGGATAACCTATTGTGTCTTCTAGAGAGAGACACAGGATATTGATCCAGTTCTGCTGTGCTGCACTTTGCATTGCTTATCAGTTAATTTTAAACAGAAAACATCTTGAAGATGCAGGAGCAGAGGCATTTTCAGAAACGTCAGGGATAGGCAGGCTCTTGAGTTTACAGTACAGAAGCCTGCACCTACATCACTGAATTATCTAATGTTAGAGTTTTGTTTTTTTTTTAATAGGAAACTACATGGGTTGATAGATTATAAACTGGCTCATCCATTTACATGCTTCTCTTCACTTTCCTGCTTCTCCCTTCGCAATCTCTGGCACATGTGATTTACTTAGAGGTACTTGTGTATAATGTGTTCAGTGAACATCCCTGAAAACAAAAGAGGAACAGCTTAACACTTCTTCCAATGTTTCTTTTCTTGAAAGTATTATGTACATTAGGACAATTATTTTGTGTGTCTCTATATCATACATTTTGTAATCTTGTGTATATTATATTTTATTACTTCACAGTGAGCACAGAAGCTCAGGTCAAGTACTGTTTATAACTGAAGACTGATGTCAGAGTTGAGATTCAAACAGAGTCTTTTTGGCTCCAAAGCACAAACTCTTTGCAGTACATCAAACCAGTTTTCCCTTCCCCAATAAAAGAGTCAGTTGAGATGAAAGTTGTTTTTTTTCTTTTAAAGTGAACTAGTTTATTCACTAGCATTATTCTGAAAATCATATTATGATGAACTGTGATGGTATGGTATGTTTCCCCATAATATCCTGCTTAACATCATGACTAGATGGATGATAATTGACTAAGGGATGGGGAACCCAGATATTCCCCTGGAGAAGGATCTGTGTTGGGCTGGAGAGGTGAGGCAGTAGTTTAAGATTTGTTTTTAATTCATATATGTATCATATTAATTTCCTATTGCTGCTGCAACAAATTGCCACAAATTTAGTGGTGTAAAGCAACACAAATTTATTATCTTATGGTTCTGTAAATCAGAAATCTGACATGGGTCTCAGTGGGCTAAAGTTAAGGTGGCACAGAGCTGTGCTTCTTTCTGGAGGCTCTAGGGAATAATCTGTTTCCTTACCTTTTCCAGCTCTGCACACATTCCTTGGCTTGTGGCGCCCCTCCATCATTTTCAAAGCTAGCAGTGTTGTATCTCTCAGCTTATCTTCCATACTCACACCTTCCTCTCACTGACTAAGGAAAGGTCCTCTGCTTCAAAGCATTTGTGGTTAGATTGGTCCTATTTGAATAATCTAGGATTTATCTCAAGGCCCTTTAACCTTAATCACATCTGCAAAGTCCCTTTTGCCGTGTAAGATGACATATTCATAGATCTAAGGGTTCAGGGAGTGGACATCTTTGAGGGGCCCTTATTCTGCCTACCTCATGTTTGATATCTAGCTGAGCATGCTGACATGCCCGTGAGTAGGATGCACTAAGCTGTTCTCATAGAGATCCCCTGTGTCAAAATGACAAAGTGAAACGAGTTTAATGATGAATCAGTGACTTCATTCAGCAAGTATTTATTAAGCTTATTCAGGACTCAACATTTGTTGAGATCAGTGTTTGTTTTTTTAAATTGATAGACATTNTAAGCTGTTCTCATAGAGATCCCCTGTGTCAAAATGACAAAGTGAAACGAGTTTAATGATGAATCAGTGACTTCATTCAGCAAGTATTTATTAAGCTTATTCAGGACTCAACCATTTGTTGAGATCAGTGTTTGTTTTTTTAAATTGATAGACATTATTTAGGGCAATTTTATGTTTATAGGGAAATTGAGGAAAAAGTACAGAGTTTCCATAGACTTTCTTTCCCGTTCCCTTCATGTTCCACTATTAGTGACATCTTATATTGGTGTGGTACATTTCTTACAATTGTTGAACCAATAATAATATGTTATCTTTGAGTTAAAGCCTATAGTTCCCTATTTATATTGTACAGTTCTATGGATTTTGCCAAATGTGTGGTATCCACCATTTCAGTATCATACAGAATAGCTTTACCCCGCTGAGATCCGATTTCCATCTATTCATCCTGTCCTCTTGCCCTCTACTGCTCCTACTGCTAAGTCACTTCAGTCGTGTCCGACTCTGTGCGACCCCACAGACAGCAGCCCACTAGGCTCCCCCGTCCCTGGGATTCTCCAGGCAAGAACACTGGAGTGGGTTGCCATTTCCTTCTCCAATGCATGAAAGTGAAAAGTGGAAGTGAAGTCGCTCAGTCGTGTCCGACCCTCAGCGACCCCATGGACTGCAGCCCTCCAGGCTCCTCCGTCCATGGGATTTTCCAGGCAAGAGTACTGGAGTGGGGTGCCATTGCCTTCTCCGCTCTTGCCCTCTAGCCCCCGGCAATCACTGATTTTTTTTTTTTTAAATTGTCTCCACAGTTTTGCCTTTTCCAGAATCATATAATTGGAATCATATAGTATGTAACCTTTTCAGACTAGCTTCCCAGTTACTACTATGTATTTAAGATTTCTCCATATCTTTTCATGACTTAATAGCCCATTTCTTTTTTATCACTGAATAATATACCCTTATATGGGGGTACCACGGTTTATTTACACATTCACCTACTTAAGGACATCTTGATTTATTCCAGTTGTTGACAATTATGAATAAATATTCTATTAATATTTGCATGCAGGTTTTTGTGTAAACATGTTTTCAACTCTCTCAGGCAAATATCCAGGAGTGTGACTGCTGGATCATACAGTAAGATTATATTGAGCTTTGTAAGAAATTGCTAAGAGATCAGTGTTTTTAACTTAGACCTTCACAGTAACTGGGGAAAGTTGAGCTGGCAATGCTTTGCTCCCATTCCCAAAACTTTGGGAAGTTCTGGTTTTATGAACCTTATATTTTGAGGGTCTGAGTAAGATTGCATTTACAAAAGGATTCTGATGCTTAAAAAAGCAGTGTGAAAGCTTTTGCAAACCTAATGTGCTATTACAAATGTCCTTTTCCGCTCACCTTCTCCTCTACTCTTAATCTTGACTAGGAGTGCCTTAGGTGAACTGTATTGTAAAGGGGTAATTAGTGGGACTTTTGGATGTCATATTGCAGTGGGCCAAGTACTGATCACACTGGTGAGAAGGCAGACCAACTTCTCCTGGAGAAAGATGGCATTACAGATACAACAATGAATAGTCCTAACAATAACATATGAGAATGTTCTGCTACAGAACATAACTCCCCTGGGGCTTATAACTATGCAGCACATTGTTTAGATAAATACACACACCACCCACCTGGATACACACCACTGATGACTGATATGCACAGCCTTAATTGACTCTCATGTTCCTTCAGACTGTGGCTTAGGAGCTGGGAATATAGCTGCAGAATGGGTTTAAATCCTACTTTCGCCACTGACTTCCCATCTGACCTGGGGAAGTGACTGATCCTCCCTTAAGCCTCAGTTTCCTTACATAAAATGAGATAATGGTAGTATGTGTACTTGTAGGGTTGTTGTGTGGACATAATGAGAATATGTATATAAAGCAAAGCATTGCCAGCTCAACTTTCCCCAGTTACTCTGAAGTTCTAAGTTAAAAACACTGATCTCTTAGCAATTTCTTACAAAGCTCAAGTTCCTAGCACATAGTAAGTTCTCAGTAAATGCTAGGCATATAGAAAACTAACTTTCTTTTAAACTCCACCTTCTGGTCATTTTCCTCCAAATGATATTCTGGAAGTAGGATTAAGTAGGTGATGTTTAATAGCCTTCATTTTATCCAACTCAACAATCCCTATCATTTTGGCAACTGCATTTATTTAACCCCCATCCTCCACTCTCTTTACTTTCCCAGCTCAGTCCCTCTGAGATTTCAGTTCCATCCCTGACTCCAGGCTGATGGTTTTAAGGCGTTCAAGGACATATTCTCATTGATATACTTTGGTTGGTTTTTGCATCTGGTCTCATGTTGAGCCTGACAGTTTGGCTCTTCTGCGGCTGAGGCCCCGCCATGGGTACCTCTTCCTGAGAGATATTAGAATAGTTTTTTTTTTTTTTTTTTCCACCTACTGTTCTATTTCTGCTATTGTTCCTTGTCTCTAATCTCAAATTCTCCCTATGGAGTGCGTGCTAAGTTGCTTCAGTCACGTTCTACTCTGTGCAACCCTATGGACTATAGCCCGCCAGGCTCCTCTGTCCATGGGGTTCTCCAGGCAAGAATACTGGAGTGGGTTGCCATGCCCTCCTCCAGGGGATCTTCCTGACCCAGGGGTTGAACCCAAGTCTCTGATGTCTCCTCCGTTGGCAGGCAGGTTCTTTACCACTAGTGCCACCTGGGAAGCCCCATAGTTGAGTCATAAATCTGTTCATGTACACACCCACCCACCCACTCCTTTAATGTCTCTCATTTGGCTGTAAGCTGATCACCTGCCATGTCCGGCCCAGACTGGAATACGAGTTGGCACTTGTTCTAATAGTTCTTTGTTCCTTTTATCCTGGTTTAGACATGTCTTCAGCTTCACCTTGTATGTATCTTGCAATCTCTTTGCTGAATGTTGGCTCTGACTCTTCCCTAGTCTGACCTACTTGGATCCTTTACCGGAACCTGAGCTACTGACCATGGACTCCAGTGTTACCAAAAGGCATATCCTATAGATTTTTTAGATTGATCAAAAGAGGCAAATTGTGACATAAGAGCTTTGGCAGGAAATAGATGGCATGTTCAAGATGGATGATTGAGGAGAGATTAATAAATGGACTATTTACAAATGTATGGGTAGGATTTGAGAAAATCAACTAAACATAATGTATAAACTGCTGGGTTAATCGCAGCACAGAGCTATTATACCTCTAGGTCTGATGGAGCAGGGGAATAAGTGGTTATTGGAACCCAGAGAGAGACAGAATGTGTATAATAAGTAGAGGGTCACTTGACAAGTACTAAGGCCTTCCGGTAAAGTATGCAGCCAGCCCAAAGCCACCATGCTGGGAGGCAGTTAATAAATATCTTTATCTCGTTCTCTTCCTTCCCTGTGCTGATACTCCCAATGGCTGGACACACCTGGATGCCGGAGAGCAAGAGAGCCCACTGATTCAGTTCACACAGGTTACCCAGAAAAGTGAGAAGTGTAGCAAGTGGGACCTGAAAAGGCAAACAGAAGCATGAAGCCCCCAGCTTTGCATGATGTCTGGCTATGGATGGTTCTATTCTTCATGAACACCGAGGGCAGTTATGTCAGTGTTACTATTAACACTAACATGTCAGTGTTAGTATTAAGGACATTCTGCACCTTCTCAGTGACCTTGTGGCTTATTCTGACTCTCTGTGACACAGACTACCATTGGGGCAGAATTATATGGTATCACAGATCCAGGACTTTAGCAATATTAACAATGTTGTTTTGACCCTAAACTTGTGATAGGTGAAAGGCAATAACATCTTGGAAATTATGCTTTGAGGATGGGTGGGTAGAGAATCTATTGTTTTATTTATGATTATTAAGTACATTTCATGGGCTGAGTCATACTGTACTCCAAAAAAAGCTTGTTTCATCAACTTTCATAATTCATAGTTTTATACTCTTATACAAGTATAAATTCTATTCAAGGGTGTGCTACTTCAAAAAGAATCAAATACCACTCTAATGGCAGAAAGTGAAGAGGAACAAAAGAACCCCTTGATGGAGTTGAAGGGGGAGAATGAAAAAGCCGGCTAAAAAAACTAAGATCATGGTATCTGGCCCCATCACTTCATGGCAAATAGAAGGAGAAAAGGTGGAAGTAGTGACAGATTTCCTCTTCTTGGGCTCCAAAATCACTGAGGATGATGATGGCAGCCAAGAAATTTGAAGATGATTGCTTCTTGTCAGGAAAGCTGGGACAAACCTAGACAGTGTGTTAAAAAGCAAAGACATCACTTTACCAACAAAGGTCTGTATAGTCAAGGCTATGGTCTTTCTAGTAGTCACAGACGATTGTGAGAGCTGAACCATAAAAAAGGCTGAGCACTAAAGAATTGATGCTTTTGAACTATGGTGCTGGAGAAGACTCCTGAGATTCCCTTGGTCAGCAAGGAGACCAAACCAGTCAATCTTAAAGGAAACCAACCCTGAATATTCTTTGGAAGGACTGATGCTGAAGCTGAAGCTCCAATACTTTGGCCACCTGATGAGAAGAGCCGACTCATTGGGAAAGACCCTGATGCTGGAAAAGATTGAAGGCAGGAGAAGAGCATGACAGAGGATGAGTTGGCTGGATGGATCCTCAATGCCATGGACATGAACTTGGGCAAACTCTGGGAGATGGTGGGGGACACGGAGGCCTGGCATGCTGCAGTCCATGGGGTCTTGGAGAATCAAAAACAACTGGGTGACTGAACAACATTAAGTGTAAACTCTGTCCAAGGGTGTGTTGCTTCAGAAAGAATCACATGGGTCCAAAAACGTCTAGTTTTCAAAATAGGTAAATGAAGAGGTTATTCACAATAAATGCTGCTGGCTTCTCAAAGTGTTTGAGTATATGTTCCTTTAGGGCTGCAGTCCATGGGATCGCAAAGTCAGACACGACTGAGCGACTTCACTTTCACTTTTCACTCTCATGCCTTGGAGAAGGAAATGGCAACCCACTCCAGTGTTCTTGCCTGGAGAATCCCAGGGATGGGGGAGCCTGGTGGGCTGCCATCTCTGGGGTCGCACAGAGTCAGACACGACTGAAGCAACTTAGCAGCAGCAGCTGCAGAGTAGCAGAATCACAGAAATTTAATGTGAAACATGAATTGACTTATCAGAATGTAATTTTCAAGGCACATCTCTGAGTAAAAAAAGATAGATTGATACTAATAGGATGTGAAAGAATGAATATTATTTAGGATTAGCAATAACTTTGTAGACTTTGTAGTTGGAAGAGTCCTTGGAGTACATGGTGCACCTACTTAGCTAATGCCAGGAAGAAGGGTCTTCCATACCCCAAAAAGTTCATCCAAGCCATGCTTACACCCCGAAAAGTTCATCCAAGCCATGCTTGCTATATTTTTTCAACAAGTAACAGTTGTCACGGTTCAGATAAACACAGTCTTAGTTTATCATAATAAAATGGCTCATTGCATTATAATTATCTATTATTGAGATAGAAATCAATCAGATTTGAGCAGCAAAAATCCTCATTTGCATCAAATAGTTTAACTGAAGGATGACAGAGTAGGGGACTGGTTGAATTGAGATGAAACTGATGAAAGAGACCTCGAGAGATGAGGGGCCTGACATCTCACTTTGGATAGGTAAGGACCTTGATGCCCAGTGTACAAATGCTATGCCCCCTACTGCTAAGTATAATGCCCAAGGTCATGGAGTTGGTGGGTAGGAACTTGCCCTCAGAGCACCCTCCACCAGGTCAGTGTTCCTTGGATGAACTTATAATGGGCAGGAAGGGTGAAGACAGAAGCTTCCCCTGTGGTGGGAGTGTCCTGCTACTTGGCATTACTATGAATCCTTTATTTCATAAGGGGAAAATGGAGCTGATTATTGCTCAGCATTGGTCTAGTATTGAAACGTGTTAGATTGGGTTTAGAGATGGCCAGGGATCATTTTCATTTCCAGGGGAAAAAAGGAAAGGCCTTTATGTATACCTATAAATCCTGCCATTTACAGTAGCCTAATGGAATGAAGTTAAAAGTAGCCAATTTCATTTTCTTACTGGATACAATTAGCTGATCAGATGCATCAATTTGGTAGATTCAGCTGATTGAATTGAAGTTAGCATTCTGTTTAGCAAAATATAAACGTGGCTAATATAACTGATCCTTTCTTTTTCATTTTGTACTTATTATTATGGCTCTTCTACATTTTCTGGTAATTAATCCCCTCAAGCTCCCATTCTAATTTGCCAAAGGCAGGCCCAGTTTTGGAGAAAGATCTTAGGTGGTCGATCATGTGATAATTCTCTGAAGCCAGGCTATTGATGATCCCTGGCCTGGTTGCTTTAAAATTGCTGCAGTAGGTTGCCAGGCTGCCCTCTGGAGATTAGAGCCTTGGAAACAGACCAGCATTTTTAAGGATCTCCTCAGATAATTCTGAAACCCTGCTAGGTTTGGGGGCTAATGATCAAAGGTTATGTTTCCAAGGATTGAAAATTCCAAATGCAATTTTCTCCCCAGACTTTCTGTGTGTTAGTCACTCAGTCGTGTCTGACTTTGTGACTCCATGGACTGCAGCCCACCAGGCTCCTCTATCCATGGGATTTCCCAGGCAAGAATATTGGAGTGGGCTGCCATTTCCTTCTCCAGGGGATCTTCACGACCCAGGGGTAGAACCCAGGTCTCTTGCATTGCAGATGGATTCTTTACCATCTGAGCCACCAGGGAAGCCCCAGCCTTTAAGAATCCTCTTAAAAAATGTAAATGTTCTGGCAAAGTTAATATGTAAGTCCTTTTATCATGTAGGGGAGAACTATGGGGCTGGTGGGTGGGGAAGTAGAGGAAGAAGATGGTGGCAGGGAGGCCTGAGGAATGAGGACTCAGGAATCAAAAGGTCTGGCGGGAGAATCAAAAAGAAACTTGACCCATTTGAAAAGTTCTGGATAAGTGAACAAAGCTTGTAATCTTTGCTCTCCTACTTCCTTTGAGATGAAGTGATAATACTAAGTTGGAGAAAGAAATGGCAACCCACTCCAGTACTCTTGCCTGGAGAATCCCATGGAGGGAGGAGCCTGGTAGGCTACAGTCCATGGGGGATAATACTAAGTAGGGGAGAGGGGTTGTTAGCTTTCAAGAATTTATATGGTGGTGTGATTTTTATTCTCCTCTCAACCTAAGAAACAATACAAAATTGAACAGTTAAGCAAACTAATCAGCAAGTCTGAATGCTGAACACAGTTTGGGGGAACTTTTATTAGAGTTTATTAGATGTGAAAATATTCTGATTTCACCACAAGAAGCCCACTTCTGTAATTTGATGGTGTAAAGTTGAATGTTCCAGTTAGTGAATATTTTTCTTAATATCGAAGAATGTAAATTCACAATAACAGCATATTCTACAGTCCTAAAGAAAATAGGGTTCGTCTGGCATGCCTGATGGGAAAAGTGGAGTGCTGGTGAAATTATGAAGTTCCTTGGTGCCAGGCTCTGGGTCCTGGCTCCCAGGCTGCACTGTGGGAGTAGACCAGACACAGCGCTGCCCCCTTCCCGGTGTGAGGCCAGAGTCAAATCTGAGACTGAAAAACTACCGTCATTAAAAAGAGCTCCTGATGCTTCTTGCTTAGGAATTGGAAAGGAGAAAGACCTCATTTTCTCATGTGTTTGAACAGATTTTCGGTTATCGGAGATTTCTCCCTAAGCTTAAGGCATCCGCTTCTCCTTGAATTGTGCCTTGCCCATTTTTCTTAAGGCCGTGACACATGAAACTGTGATTTACTCATCTCTGTAATTAGATGTAGTGATTAGAATCCCCTTTATTCTTACTCTGCAGTTTCACTTTATGGGGAATTATGAAAGAATAATAGGTAAAAAGTTCAGAATGGGGGAAAGAATAAACAGAATGCTGAATGGTAAAAGGAGACAGAATGCTGAATGGATAATAAAATATTTAGTGCTTTTCAATTAACTGTTCTCACGATTAGTACACTAGTATATTATATCATAAAAATCATGTCTATTAATTTTTTGCAGCCATTATCTTGACTGTGATTTACTCCCCTCAAATCATTAACAATGCCATTAAAAAGGAGGATGGAGATGAACATCCTGGAGAGAGTTCAGGGATGTAATAGGATTATTGTTCAGGGTCACAGAGAGATTGAAGACCAGTGAATGGAGGGCGGGGTTTTGAGAGTGTGATGCTGGGTGAAAGGAGAAAATAGAGCAAGGCACAGAGCCCCAGGGTTTGAGAGACAAGTCGGTCACTTGGTGCTGGAGCGTGGGGAGAGTGCTTTGGATGAGGCAATGCTGCCTTAATCTGTGGAAGATGTGGGTTATGGAAAGCCCAGTGACTAGGAAAGAATGGCTTTTCCTCACAGTGGAATTTCATACGAACTGGGAGAAGATAAATACATGTGTGTGTAAAAGTCCCCAGGGTCCTATTGGAGGCAGTGAGCATTCCTGTTCCAGGTTATGCTGGCGGCTTGAGGGCAGCATTTCCATCCAGCCAAAGAAAGGGCTGTGACTCTTCATAAATAGTTCTCTTCTTGGGAAAATGAGATAAGCTCTATCCCCAGAAAAATGTTAATCAAGTACACCAACGAAATTCGAGCTCTGTAGAGTGGTCCTGCAGCCATGCATTTTGAATTTACTTGTGGAAATCTCTTTCCTTTGTATTATTTACCTGAGTGTCTATTTTCAAGTACTCAGTTAATCAGCATTTAATTAATCAATCTGTTATTGGTTCTGCCTCATTAGAGCCTTGAAAATATCTTTTGGCTGTACTCAAACATAGGAATTATATTAGTATTTAAAACAATGCCTGAAAGATTTATTATTTTTTTTTAAGTTTCTTTCTTTTTTTTTTTTTTCCTTCTCACTGGTAACTGGGATAACCATAGGGCCTTAGTAAATACAGAATCTATCTTAATTCAGAGTTTGAGATTTTTAGTTTTTTATGTGGGCTACTAAGAGTGTACACTGGCAGTGGGCCGATTAATTCCCTTTATATTTATATTGTACAAGTCAGTGTAGAAGCCAGAGTGAAAATCCTCTGCTTTTTAAATTTTAAGTAGGTCTTTTCCAAGTGAAGTTTGGCTGCAAGACCTATCCTCATAAAACAAGTTAATCTGTACAATTTCATAATCGAATCAGTGACAGCATTTTTAGCAGCTTAGTATACTTATGAGTTAATACCACTTTTAATCATAACATCTCTTTACTCTAATACCAGCCACAGAAGTCACCACTGCTGCTCATAGCCTGTTCTTGAAAGACTAGACTGAAACCTCAAGAAATTTTTAAATAAAATTTAGATAACAATGTTTCATAATCCAAAATTCAGGAGTTATATTATTCTAGATTAGTCTTCCTAATGCCCATTATCAGGTTATATATATATGTGTATTGTTTGTTGGGCTGTGCTCAGCCGCTCAGACATGTCCAACTCTTTGTGACCCCATGGACAGTAGCCCACCAGGCTCCTCTGTCCATGGGATTCCCCAGGCAAGAATACTGGAGTGGGTTGCCATATATATATAAAATATAATTATATGTGATATATAAATATATATAATGTAACATTATATATTTGTATATGAATAATATAAAGCCTTCCCCAATGGCTCAGTGGTAAAGAATCCACCTGTAATGTAGGAGACTCAGGTTCGATTGCTGGGTCGGGAAGATCCCCTGGAGAAGAAGATGGAAACCCACTCCAGTATTCTTGCCTGGAGAATCCCATGGACAGAGAAGAGCCTGGGTTACAGTCCGTGTTGTTGCAAAGAGTCAGACAGGACTGAATGAATAAACAACAACAAAATGTAATATATAAACACATTATTTATAACATATTTAAACAATATATATAACATAATTTATATTGTTTGTAATAATGTATTAAAATAATATATAAAATAAAATAAAATTTAATATATAGTTATATACATAAAATTACCCTGACAACCGTATAAATGGATATATGGACAAGAGTCCAAACTACACATTAATTCACTTTCATGATCACTTCTGAATGTCTCATGTGAACAAATCATGACCCACAGTGGTCTTTAGAATCTTTAGTCTTTAGAATCTATAATGAATGGCTTTGCTATGCAGCCCACAAGCCTTCCCTGAAGCCTTAGATGAAGACCCTTTTCCTAACAGGGCCTCTTGTGGTCACAAACTGTTCCACAAAGTTGGCAGCAGCTCCGTCTGCTCTCATTTTCTCTGTGGGCATGCCAGACCAATGGTTCTCAACCTTGGCTGTGGATCAGGGTTTTCAAACCAGAAATTCTTCAGCCCTACCCATGGAAATTCTGATCCAGTCCCTTGGGGGTGAGACTTCACAGTTAGTACTTTTTAAAAGCTTCTCAAGTGGTGATTTCAGCTTCCAAGAACAGAGTTAAAACTTGTTGCCCTGGGTAGTTTGAAAGAAAGGTTAATACTGACTTACTTGCACACCCAACAGATGACTTATGATTTTTGAAGACTCACCAAGGAGTAGTGTCTCCCCTTAGAATATTAAATGCTCTGCTTTCAGCAGCCCGATTCATTTACAAATGAGGTGGATACACCTTCTGCCTAACTCTGGTGTCCTTCCCACTCCTTAACAATAAACACTGGTGTCTCTTCCCTAAGGAACTGTCCCCTTCTTCTAGCCCAGAGGGGTACAGAGCACCCCACTGCTCACTGGGGGAACTCTCACCACCACTGTCAGAAGCATTCCAGGGCACTGAATCCTGATTGTTAATCCTGTATCAGAGGAATGGGATGCTCAGCAGCTCCTAGGCATGTTGATCTTGCCTTCCCTATGGCTGAGAGAGGTCAAGTTCATGATCCACACTCTTACACAAGTCATGGTCATATTTCTTTCAGTTATGTCTAACCTAGGACCAGTTGGTATACATTATCCTGAGACAGAGAATAACTCACTTGAATAATATACTAAATGTTACTTGATATCTCTAGAGAAGGGTTTCTCAAAAGCAATACTATTAACATTTTAGATGGGATAATTTTGTTGTTGTTGTTGTGAGTGCTGTCTTATGTATTGTAGGATGTTTAGCAACATCATTGGCCTCTGCATACTAGATGCCAGTAGCACCCTTCCACCCGAGTCAGGACAATCACAAATGTCTCCAATCATTGCCACCCTGGGGGGAAAGTCATTCCCAGCTGAGAACCACTGCTCTAAGGTAGAAGCTTGCAAATTAATCATTATGAATCTGGCAGGGGTCAGTGTGAGCTAATGTTGCATTACATTCCTTTGTTACTGCTTTTAGAATGATGCACCTTTTGTCAGATTTACTGAAGTTCTGCTTAGATGTTGTCTCAGAAACACACTCTGAGATGGAGATTAGCCCCTAGGAAGTTTTGTTGAGGGATATTCCTGGGACACTTGGGAATGAGGGAAGAGGTTTGGGTAGAAGCAAATACTGAACCGATGGACAGTTATCCCAAATTGAGGTGAAGACATCAGAATCGCTGGATAGCTGGCCTCAGTCGATCCCAGGTGGAGCCCTGCAGCTGGGATGACCTTTCAGATTGTCCCAAATTGAGGCAAAGTAATCAGACCTTTGAACCCTCTCTAGCAGCCAGTCATTGAATTTGGGCTCCCCCTCTGCCCTGCCCCTAGGGATGGTGGCAAGGGATAGAGGTTAACCTCAGTGAGGCAGCTGTCTTTATTATTATTTTTTTTTCCCCCATATACTGTATTTATTTATTTATTTATTTTTAAATTTTTACTTTATTTTATTTTACAATACCATATTGGTTTTGCCATACATTGACATGAATCCACCATGGGTGTATATGTCTTTAGTCAAGGGCAATTCCTGCAGAGGGACTTGGCTGTGATCTGATCAGGGGTCAAAACTCCAGACATCAGAATGAATGAGTCTTCACCCTGAGAGGTGATCTGGGCAGGTTAAAAGAAAACAGTTTTAATTCATTTTACTGCTGCTTTGAGGCTGAGCATATGATAGCATAAGAAGTGTAGCCCATGAGTAAATGGACTGTGCTGGAGACCTGTTTGGGTTGAAACCTACCTAAGGCATCTGTGTAAGGGCTTTCTTAATGCAAAATATGCCCTTCTGATTTCCTGTACCGAATGATCTAGTCTCTGCCTTGATCTGTCTCAGAGCCAGAAACTACATTATCTAAAGCACATTTTGAAAGGTATTGAAATACATAATCCCCACAGAAAGGCAGATAGTGCAAAGGGGCGACCTATGATGGATGATCCCTGACATTATTTAGGCAAAATGTCACCTGTCACCATTATGGGTCAAGAGTGTGTAATAAGATTGCTTATCACATCAGACTGTGGGGAGCATTGCTGGGTAGGTTCCCACGGTTACAGAGGCCTTGGATATTGCATATTTAATGTTTAGAAGTGGCATGCTAGCAACAACTCAACACTGCTTTGGAGCGTGTAGCTGCATGCATGCTTAGAAAGTGATATTGTCAGGTGATGGGTTAAATTTTGTACTGGCCATGCATCATTCAGTAATGCCAGGGAAGCTCAGAGGCTCACAATTAGCTCTTGAAATTAGTTTCAGGTACACCAGAGGGAAAAAGAAACAGGATAGAAGGGAAAAATGGTGAAGAGAATGAGAAAAAAAGGAGGGAGAAGAGATTAGGGGAGGCAATAATATAGATGACACTGGAGTGAGTGCCTGCTGCTGCTGCTGCTAAGTCGCTTCAGTCGTGTCCGACTCTGTGCCCAGAGACGGCAGCCCACCAGGCTCCCCTGTCCCTGGGATTCTCCAGGCAAGAACACTGGAGTGGGTTNCAATTTGTATGATAGACTCTGCTGATGCTGCTGCTGCTAAGTCGCTTCAGTCGTGTCTGACTCTGTGCGACCCCATAGACGGCAGCCCACCAGGCTCCCCTGTCCCTGGGATTCTCCAGGCAAGAACACTGGAGTGGGTTGCCATTTCCTTCTCCAATGCATGAAAGTGAAAAGTGGAAGTGAAGTCGCTCAGTCGTGTCCGACTGTTCGCGACCCCATGGACTGCTGCCTACCAGGCTCCTCCGTCCATGGGATTTTCCAGGCAAGAGTACTGGAGTGGGGTGCCATTGCCTTCTCCGGAGTGAGTGCCTAGTTCTAGGAAAAAGCACTAGGTTTCACTAGCATAAGTCTTATATAGCTAGAATATTTTATATTGTTTCATTTGACATGTTTTTATTATGTTTGTTCCTTTCTTTCTCACTACCATACAAATACACACACGTACTTTTTTTCATGACAATAACAACAAACACCACAAAATATTCTATTCTTTTATTTTGCTGTTCCATTATACTGTTTCTAGTAGCATTTTTATTCTTCTAAAAGTGTTTAGTCACTCAGTAGTATCTGACTTTTTGTGACCCCATGGACTGTAGCCTGCCAGGCTCCTCTGTTCATGGAATTCTCCAGGCAAGAATACTGGAGTGGGTAGCCATTTCCTTCTCCAGGGGATCTTCCTGACCCAGGGATCAAACCTGGGTCTCCTGCATTACAGGCAGATTCTCTACCATCTGAGCCACCAGGGAAGGTTAAGGTGAAGTCGCTCAGTCGTGTCCGACTCTTTGTGACCCCGTGGACTGTAACCTACTAGGCTTCTCTGTCCATGGGATTCTCCAGGCAAGGATACTGGAGTGGATTGCCATTTCTTTCTCCAGGGGATCTTCCCGACCCAGGGATCGAACCCGGGTCTCCCGCATTGGAGGCAGACGCTTTAACCTCTGAGCCATCAGGGAAGTCCCTTTTATTTATTTTATTTATCCAAACCATTTATTGGATGACTTCTAATTTGTTATTTCAGTCAACGCTATGCTTAGCGGTAGCAACATCATTACTATAGAGCAGGGTCTTTGGTCCAATAGTTTGGCCACTTGATATGAAGAGATGACTCATTAGAAAAGACCTTGATGCAGGGAGAGATTGAGGGCAAGAGAAGAAGAGGGCAACAGAGGATGAGATGGTTGGATGGCATCACCCACTCAATGGACATGAATTTGAGCAAACTCCAGGAGATAGTGAAGGACAGGGAAGCCTGGCATGCTGCAGTCCATGGGGTCACAAAGAGTCGGACATGACTGAACTACAACAAGGAACTCTTTGGAGTGGCAATCTGATTGGACAGAGGGAGGGGAAATGGGGAAATTGTCTTGAAGCAGCATTTGCGTAGCAGGGGCACTATTATATGTACTTTTTGGGTCACAGGGGAGGAGGCTTATGGAAATTACAGAGGACTCCTCAGCCCCAGGCCAGCCTGGAAATGGCCATGCCTGTGATATGGGAACTGAACCAAGCTTCTTATTACCAAGGCATCTTCAGGATACTCTTTATCAGAAACCACCAGTCCCTTCCCAGCCACCTGAAAACACTTATCTGGAGCCTATTATATGGCACAACTAGTCCTGGTGGTGGAATTACCACTACCACCTCTGCCATCATTACCGTGCTGTTCTGCCCCTCCAGGGACAGAGCCCTAGACTGCCAGGCATCACCCTCGCCCTGAGAGGTTAGTGCTTTGGGGGGCAGCTTTCCTGGTATGTGACATGAATCTTTCAGCCTGGTGAGGAAGGGGAGAGGAGGGGTTGGAGGTGGCAGCTACAGATGGGTAGTCTGTGGGGAGCAGAGAACAATTTAGAACTCAGGCAGCCTGGCTCTGCTGTGTGGGCTTTGGTGAGTACTTTTCATTTTATCGAACAGCGCTCTACCTCCATCTTCACAGCTTCCCACAGCCATCCTTCTGAGCAGTGTGGGAAGACAAAAACAGCTGTGCATGTTGGCGGCTTCAGCTGTTCCCACAGCAGCGCTACGCTGCAGTATCCCAGGAGTCATCAAATATTTAGGAGGAGGTTGCAGACCTTTGTATCATGGCCAGGCATGCCATGTGCTCAGATTCGGATTCCACTGGGTTCTTGTTCATGTTAGCAGAAAATTGTGAGAAAAAGGAAATGACTCTTTTACCAAATTGTATGGTGCTATCAGATCAAGTGTGGCTTCATGCTCACTATACAATTACAGCCTTTTGGTTTCTTATCAGGGACGATAACTAAACAAGAACAATCCTGGAACAAGAGCCTATCTGTTCTCGTTATAATCTATTCATTAAATGTTGTAGCCTGGCTCTCTGGGGAGAGTCACACACTACAAGCCATGCTGGAGACGAGATTGTGTGTTTAGAGTCGGCCTTGGCTGATACATGTGGAGAACTACAGGCTGCCTGAGTATTCCCTGGTGACTCTGGATGCTAGAGAATGCATCTGGGGATGCTGAGAAGCATGTGGTATTACAGACAAGTGTGGTCTAAATTTCTACTAAATATTTCCTTTCAGATGTGTGACTTTTTGTGGGGAGGGAAGTATAGCCCTTGTAATCAAAGGCTAGAATACCCAGTCTGGGTAAAATTTGTTCTCAATTTAAAGTTGCTTTTTCTTTAACACAGCTAAAATTCCATTCTTAATGCAACTAAAATGGTTTTAGAGTTTTGTCTTTTCTGGATTTCCAGTTGGAAAGCCAATCTGCACTGTAGCTTAATATGATGTCATTGGTTCAGTTTCATCCAATGGGAAGATTAAGTGGATTTCCATCATGACCTTCTTTGGTCCAGCCCTGGTCAACATTTCCTTAATCATGGTAATGAAAAAATAAGAATCTGCTTGTGAATTTTGCCAGTAAAAACAGCTGGGTGGGGTAGCTTGTGTCTTGGAGAGTCAGTCTTGAACTGTATTAAAAAAAAAGAAATAGGTGATTAAAAATTATAGTTTAGAGTTATCATGTAATATTAGGGAGAACCATCAAACTGCACAGCACCAATCTTTTTCTTAGGGCAGATATTACAGAAAATGACCCACAGATCCAACTGTAGCAAATGCAAAACTCAAGATGTGTGTCTTGGAATAACCAGGTCAGAGTCTGACTTTCCAGTGCTAGGTCTTTTGACTGTTGCCAGGTTATGAAACATTTACTCCGCATTGGAGATAGTGAAACTGGATCCCTTTACAATTCTGATGGGGGTTATGTTGACTTTAAGAAATTCAGATTGCAAAGAGCACTGGTGTAATGGTTTCAGTGGAACAAAGGACCTAACTAGGTATATGGATTTAGAGTAGGAAGACTGTCAACACCCTCAATAGAATCAAAAGATGTGGATCCTTGTTCAGACTTCAGCTGTAATTAGTTGAGTGACCTTGAACAAATCCTCCAGCATTTTGGGTCCTCCATTTCTTATCCTGGAAATAAGAGCTTGGGTTAGTATAGTGATTCTCAATCTGTGATCCTTAATGTGTTTGTTAGTTGCTCAGTCGTGTCTGACTCTTTGTGACCCCATGGACGGTAGCCTGCCAGGCTCCTCTGACCATGGAGTGGGTTGCTATGCCCTTTTCCAGGGGATCTTCCCAACCCAGGGATTGAACTTGGGTCTACCTGTATTGCAGGCAGATTCTTTACCATCTGAGCCATGAGGGAAGCCCCTGTGGTCCTTAAGGAGTAATTTAAGTCTGTGAACTATTTTTAGTGCTTTAACAGACCTAAAGCAATAGTGTATTTCCTATTAAGGAAGCCATGTAGACTTTCACTTAACAAATGCAAATGGTAGATGAAAAATTTTAAAATAGGATTACACATAGGAAAAATAATAAAACTCTTCTTCTGGGTAATCAAATGATAGGAAGCATTTCAGTGTCAAAACTAAGGCTGATGAGGACCCTGACTGCTAGTAGAACTAAGAAGCCGCGAAGAGACTGTATCTGTTCCACATAAAGAGGGACCTAGGGAAGCATTATCAGTGGGCAGGTGCACTTCGATTGCAACTAGAAAGAAGACTGGAGGTATAACGAATATTAGCTATGTGCCAGCCACTCTTCTAAATGCATTAATTTATTTAAAGCTTGAAACTACCTTGTAAGGTAGGTACTGTCAACATCCCACCTTGAAGCTGAGGAATCAGAACGGCAAAATTGATGCTTATTAAACTCATTATTAGCAACTATTACTAATGACCTGTTTCCCACTATGTGACCATGGATCCCACAGAAATGAGAGAAATCCATAAAGAGAGCAAAAATGGGGCTTCTCCTCTTCAACCCCATCTCAAGGCTGTAATTAAGGGCTCTGAGATGGAGAACCTGTGTTCCAGGTGAGCCTCTGGCTCTGAATACCTGTGTGACCTTGAGCCAGTCATCCTACCTTTCTGAATCATAATCTTATCTGTAAAACAGGGTGATAGCCCTGCCCAGTTACATCACCGGTTACTGGGAAACATGGAATTATCTGCAATTGCTTTGGAAGATGATACAAACATAGGAGAATGAGGGATGACTTGCCTCAGTGGAGTTGCTCCCCATTGATGTCAGCCATTCATTTAACAAACATTCATGATGTGCTCATTATGTGGGAGTAGAAGGAAATGAAGATCTTAGCGTAACCCTTATCTCTTAGGTTGAGGTGAAAAAGCGGTCAGTGGTTCTACTGCGCTATTCTCTGCTCAGATGTTCTTGCTGTAGATAACTTCCTGATGATAAAGTGTCCCCAGTTTCTGTAACCTAGTCTCCTGCCTTGAGTTCAGGGTCTTCATGGGTAAGTATCTTCTTTTTCTTGCTTCTGTCCTGTTCCCTCCTGATGGTGTGTGTTGTCATTGCCTCTTAGCTCCAGGGTCAGTTTGTTTTCTGTGATGTATTCTACTCCATTCTTGCATCTTACCCCTCCCTTCCAGAAGATTAGATCAAATATTTCATTATCAGGACCATCGAAGAGGTCTTGATGTCCTGTTTGGGAGGTAGGGTGGGCATGGCCATTTGCACATGGAGCTTCCTGTTTGTGCATAACCAGCAGACAGGCACAGAGACATAAGTTCATCTGACTAGTTGGATGCTGTTTCTGGTTGTGTGATAAAAGTGGGTTAGGATGAAAAGGCAAGCGGTTTCTCATTCTTACACACTGAGAACATGGTCTCATTTCAAATGAAATGCCCTCAGCTTTCAGCTATGATAAATTATACTCATGATCGCTCAGGTCATAGGTAATATACTAATTAAGGCCATCTCAGCATTGGAAACTCTGTGTTGAGCTTGAAATCGAGAAGGCTCCTGGCTTGAAATATAAAACCTCATTAAAGGCTCTTTTTCTACACTAGGCCACGAATAACTGGTACATTGCACCAGACTGGCACATTCAGGCTCAACTGGAGAGAGGGCCAGAGATGCTGGGATGTAAGGAAAAGACGTATGCATTTTACCTGAGCAATAAAGATTTAATTTTAAAAAGATGTCAAAATAGAGACCAAAAAGATCCAGGAGTTCAGAACACAGGTGCCTTAAAATGAATATGAATGTTAAAATAAAATAAACACCCTTCAGTGGTTTGAAAAGAGTGTGCTCCATCTAGATGGGCTGAGAAAGAGCTAACACACAATATGAGTATTTCTTGTATCTTAATCTTTGTGCTTATGATAGCACAGGTTGATTTTCTTTTAAATTGTATGTTATTGCAGATCTTAAGTACAGAGCATCTTCTTTCTTTCCCATTGCCTGTTATATTAATATCTATGGAACTTTGAGAAACATTCCATGTTCTCTACATCTTTCAATATTTATAGCATTAGGTATGTGTCCCCTTATGAAATTTTAAAAATTTCATAATTATTCCTATAGTTGCCATGTTTGTTAGGAGAAAATGCATCTTTATGGGAAGTGAAAGGGTTTGGATCTATTGAGAGACAAGGTTTTGAGTCATGGTTTTGGCACTTGCTAGATACGGGGTTTTGGGTGAGTTACTTGATCTTGCCAAGCCTCTGCTCTTCTGATATAAAATGAGTAATAATATGCATCTCCAACACTTGGGAGAAATAAATAATATAGTAGCTGTAAAAGTACCTGGCAGTTGGGCCAGTAGATATTATTTCTCATTACATCTGTTTTTCTTAGTTTCTTGAGCCAAGTATTGTGTTTCCTATAATTCATCATAGGATATTTATTGAATACTCAAAAATACTATTGAATAAAATTTCACCTATTCTGTGTTTATACTTAAGATGTAAAAATGTAAGTTTCTTATGTTTTTGACTTACCTTTATTCTGGGGCTGTTGATTATTCATCCTTGATAGTTTTGTCTCATAGCTTATATTTCTCTTCCAATGCACAAAAGTAATATCTGGCAGGTACTGGTATCACTGAGGATTTTTTAAAAAAAACAAGTTTATACAGAAGTATTTGTTTTAACATTTAAAAGATGGAATCACGTGTTCATTCTGACAGCTTTGCCAGACTGGGCCACCCGATAAGTTACATGCACACAGGGGCTTGGGAAGTTACTGCACAACTTTTCAATGTATTGAGTTGGTACAAAGCAGCCACGTTTCTGGAAGCCAGGCTCAGAGTCCATCGGATGCTTTACTCAAAACAGGCTGCGGGGCAGCTGCACTTGGACTTTGCCTCTGGATTGATTAAAGAACCAGTGAAGCTCTTACCACAACTCTCGTGGCTACTCCCACTGCAGAGTATTATGTCTGTGGGGGTCCAGTTATGAACTTCATTTAGATTTACACTGATTTCTTACTGATACTCAAGCCAACTCCAAGCCATGGAGAATGAACAATGCTGTATATACATCCTTCAGCAAAACTGTTCTTTATAACAATTATTTTTTCGATGGGAAAACTGAGGTAAAAATGTCTACCCAACGAATGCCTAAGATTATACAAAAGTTCCTGTGAATGCCCTGTTCCATTTCCCCAGGCTTTCTTGTTCTCAACGACCATCGTCTCTTGCTGTTAACAGTCTCTTTAAATGATACATGGGCACTGGGAGATAAAAGGAACAGGATGTGAAAATATTCTGAAGAATTTCTTTTAAAATATGTAGTTATTTGGCTGTGCTGGATCCTATTTGCAGCCCATGGGATCTTTGATCTCCATTGTGGCATTCAGGATCTTTGTGTTGTGCTGTGCTTAGTCACTCAGCCATGTCCGACTCTCTGCAACTCCACGGACTGTAGCCAGCCAGGCTCCTCTGTCCAAGGAATTCTCCAGGCAAGAATCCTGGAGTGGGCTGCCATGAATATTACTCAGCCATAAAAAGGAACAAATTTGAGTCAGTTCTAGTGAGGTAGATGAACATGAGCCTGTTATGCAGAGTAAAGTCAAGTCAGAAAGAGAAAAATAAATAGTGTATGATAACATATGTATATGTAATCTAGAAAATTGATATTGATGAACCTATTTGCAGGGCAGGAACAGAGACACCAACTTAGAGAGCAGACCTGCGGCATCTTTCCTAGTGGAGGTGGGCCAACTGTCAGTTGTGGCTTGTGGGGTCTACTTCCCTGACCTGGGATTGCACCTGGGCCTCCTGGACTGGGAACTTGGAGTCTTAGCCACTGGACCACCAGAGAAGTCCCTCTGAAGAAATTTTAGGGAAGAATTAGGCAGGACCAACAGGGAAAGCACTTGCATCAGGCTCTTAGAAGTTCTAAAGAAGAGATGGACACCAGTGATTCTCATGGACGCTAAGTGGGGGTGTTGGGCAGCTCCAGGAACCCTCTGGACAGTTATACAGTTGCTTTGGGTTCCACTGCTAACTCAGCCAGAGCTCGGAAGAACATCTCTCCCTCCTGGGGACCTGCCTTCTTCTGGATCACCTGTCATTTATCCTACCCCAGGAGCAGGCTCTGATTGGATAGGCTTGCCAATACGCAGCACACAGCTTTTCTGCAGGGCACATACTTGTTTGGCCTTTTCAGTGTCTGCCGTACTCTTTGGCTTGGGAATCATCACTCCAGAAATACAAATAGAGTGTTGGGAGTCTGGCAGGTGGTTGGAACCAGGAGGAGGAAATAGTATGAACAGAGGCACAGATTGCTGCGTGGAGCATGTTTGGGGAACAGCAAACAGTTCGCATTGGCTGGAGAAGAGTTTCTCAGTTATGGGGTCTGTGAACTTCTAAGGGCCCATGAAGATGTTATTAGGGCAGCTGAGTTCTCTTTATGTATTATTATAATATTAGTTTTATTTTAATAATAACCCTAAAATATGGAAAACACACACATTTGGGGCTATCAGTGTGGCCATTTTCAATATAATATGTACTGAGAAGATTATATCATATTTATGGTACGGTGAGTTTAATTATAACATCATGAATGGACTTGCCAAATTGATGTTATTTGAATTTTATTTGTCTTGTAAGCTTAGTTGTATCTCATTCATAAATAATTTTTTGATGTGTGGTTAAGAGCCATGTGTATAAGAAGGTTTTTTGTTTTACCAAGTTTTTGTTATTATGATAATATTGTGAATGAAATGTTTAATTCAACATTTTGTATCTGAAAGAATATGTTTCCTTTAAAAGGGCTCCACATTTTACTCAAATTTGAGAAACAACTGGCTAGGGTGGAAGTTGGCAAACTTTTTCCATCAAGAGCCAGGTAGTAAAACATTTTAGGATTTGTGGATCAAGAGGATATTATGTTGGTATTTATATATTAGAAGATAAAGCAAATTTTCATAATTTTTTAGTGATAAAATAATAATAATAATTGAGTACTTTTTTTGTAATATAGGCCTACTAAGGAGCAGAATGAAATTTCTCTTTTGGGGGAGGGTAACATTTCATTTAATTGGGATTCAAAGTTAGTATTCCTTAGATTCTAAACATTCATCTATAAAACTCATTCTTAGCTTGCAGATTATGTAGAAGTAGAAGATTTAATCTGTGGGCCAAGTCTGTTGACATCAGAGTGAAGTGTAAGGTATGTGTTGGGAGTGGAGCAATTTATCCAACCTCTCTACACCTGTTTGTTTTCTGTATGCTCTTCTGTAAACTTGGGACATTAAAAACATCAATGTCTTTGGGCTGTTGTCAAGATTAAGTGTGATAATTCATGACACGTACTTCACTCACTGTATTATCATCATCATCATTATTAAATTTCAGAGAATATGTTGTACTTTGGAATGTAGCATAGGTCACTGCAGGGTTTGAACAGGAAATAGCAGCCCTGGAGCTACACTTCAGGAGAGTCATCTGGCAATAGCGGAGCAGCGGGGAACCAGGAGGACATGTGTCCAGTTAGGGGCTATTAAAGTAGCTTGCGATCTTATCATGGCTTGTTGGTAATTTTATCCATATTAGCACTATTCACTCCAAGAAGTAGGGAAGACCAACTGTGGTAGGCAGGATAATGGCCCCAAAGACATTCACACCCTAATCTATAGAACCTGTGAATCCATTACCTTACATGGTGAAAGAGACTTTGCAGATGGGTAGACTAAGGTCAAGGACCAAGAGACGAAGGGATTATCCTGACTTATTGGGCCCAGTCTAATCACATGGGTTCTTAAATATGGAGAACAGTTCCCCACTACAGAGAACTAGAGAGACAGCAGTGTGAGAGAGACTCAGCCCACCATTGCTTAGCCATGAGCCAAGGGATGTAAGCAGCTCTGGATGCTGGAAAAGGCAGAGGAATGGGTTCTCTTAGAGACTCCAGAAAGAAATACAGTCCTGCCAACCCCTTGATCTTAGCCCTGTGAGAATTGTGTTGAATTTCTGAACTACAGAACTGCAAGATTATAAATTTATGTTGTTTAAGTCACCAAGTTTGTAGCAATTTGTTTTAGCAGTAACATAAAACTGATACACCAATACTGTCTAGTTACACATGATAATAAGAGGAATAAGAGACTTCCAGCTATGTCTAAATATTATATTTCAAGCATTTTCTTATTTTGAACTTTAGAAGATTGTTTATATTAATAGGCAGCTTTTCTTGATCCCACTGGATATTTGATAAGCCAATATTTAAAGAATAGTTGTTTGAAAGGCTCCAAACTACTGGCATACATGGGGTCTTTGCTTGGAAATATGGAGAGGTTTACCTAAGGTTGGTTCAACAAATAATTCTTGAGTACTTTATATTTCAGGGTGGCTTTCAAAAATGACTTTTTATGGGTCCCTGCTAACAAACTACTGATCCATACATGAAGATGAGTAGCCATATGAACGAGATATCACAAGCTCTGAGTTCCTCAGGGTTCCTGGGAAATGGGAGTGGTGCCACAGCAGTTGATGTTCTTGGAGATGACCCTAGTTCCTGGTCTTGAAGGATAAGCAGGATGATCAGAGGTGCTAAGAGCCAGAAGTACCCAGGGAACAATGGGATGAATGTGCAGAGTCCTCAGCAGTTCTGGAGAGCTCTGACACTCACCTGGACAGGCAGGGGGTCTCCCCACTCACTGCAGCTGTTATGATCCTGGGGAGTGGAGGGGAGGAGAGATGGAATAACAGGTCTTATTCCCCGAGTGTTGCATCATGCCTTGACACACTGCTCCGCCTAGCCCAGATTCTTTTCCTCCCACGTTGGTCTGTTCAATATTTGAAAAAATTGGGGAAAAAAATCCTGTATAGAATACTAACAAGTGTTTTCTTCTGTTCTGTAGAGGAAAGGAATATTTAATTACTCTACCGTGGGTTTAATTAATAACAGGAAGTTACCTCAGTACTGGGGATAATCATGGATAGAGTAAATGAAGTATATTTCTGAATGTTTTGTAAATTGATTATTTCTGACTAGCAGAGTGGGCCTAAGAGGATGGGAAGGTAAGATGGCACCTGGCATAGATGAGGAAATGAATGAGGACAGAGAGGTAAGGACAGGTCACCCTGGATCGGGGATGATGAGGACCTCGATTAACTTTGATGTTTTCTTCAAAGAATCATGTCCTGGAGACTCCTTTCCTGAGGTTGTGGACTCCAACTTTGAGCTGTGGAAAAACTGCCAAACATAATAACTCACTCACTATCACATCTCCTAGCTGAATCTGTATGCTGCTGCTGCTAAGTCGCTTCAGTCATGTCCAATTCTGTGCGACCCCATAGACTGCAGCCCACCAGGCTCCACTGTCCCTGGGATTCTCCAGGCAAGAATACTGAAGTGGGTTGCCATTTCCTTCTCCAATGCATGAAAGTGAAAAGTGAAAGTGAAGTCGCTCAGTCATGTCCGACTCTTGGCGACCCCATGGACTGCAGCCCACCAGGCTCCTCCGTTCCTGGGATTTTCCAGGCAAGAGTACTGGAGTGGGGTGCCATCGCCTTCTCCTAGCTGAATCTGTATAGTAACTCATAAAGCGGCCTCCTAGTTGACACTTATGTGAGACACATACTTCATGAGATGACTTCCTGTACTTCCAGGTTCTTGAGCAAATCCTATGTTAGTGCCAACAAACCCCAACAAATCATCATCAGCAGCAGCAGCAGCAGCAATAACAAATACCTGGCATTTCTCAAACAAAGTGCAGTTTACAAATGCCTCCATATGCATCACACCACTTTCTCTTGTCTGCTTTTATGGCCAGGTAGATTATGTAAGAATGTTATCAGGACACCTAGCCACTACCCGGTATGGGTCAACCAAAACCGGTGTTGAATTATGTACACCTTAAATGAGACCTACCCCAGGGGTTTCCTTCCTGGAGCTCATCTCACACAGGATGCTTGTGAGAGGCCTAAGGCACAAAAAGAGCAAGGATTGAAATCAAGAAGTAAGGAAGAGAATTCGGCATGTATGCCTTGTGCTCCCAAGTTTCTCTAGGGATAAAGAGTGATGCACTTTATAAGTAGGGATGAGACCACACATGCTAATCAGGATTTAAAGGAAACCCTGGGACAGCTCTGAGGGCAAGGTGCCCTGGCATGTTCGTCATCATCTCCTCATGTGTCAGTAGCAACAAAGTAAAAGTCAGCGTGAACATGAACGTGCCTCACCTGCTCTTTTTGACTTGTGTCTGGTGATCAGGGGGAAATGTGGTTGCTAAGTACCTGTATTCTAGTGTGCATGAGGGTGGTTGTTCAGTCTCTCAGTCGTGTCTGACTCTGTAACCTCATGGACGGCAGCAACCAGGCTTCTCTGTCCTTCACTATCTCCCAGAGCTTGATCAAACTCATGTCCATTGAACTGAAGATGCCATCCCACCATCTCATCCTCTGTCCCCTCCTTCTCCCTCCTGCCCTCTATCTTTCCCAGCATCAGGGTTTTTTTTCGGTGACTTGGCTTTTCGCATCAGGTGGCCAAAATATTGGAGCTTCAGCTTCAGCGTCAGTCCTTCCAGTGAATATTCAGGGTTGATTTCCTTTAGGGTTGGCTGGTTTGAGGGCAATTACTTCATAAGAATTTCCAGTTGATGTAAAAAAATCCAAAGATAAAAGATGATAAGAAAGATTAACTGAATGAAGTAATTAGCTGAATATCTGTGACTAACAGAAGTCACAGGATGATTGTCCTGAATTTTTACTGTGAAATACTTATCTGCAATATTTAAAGGACTTAATAGAATTTTATTTTAAAGCCATGACATTAGCACAGTTAAGCCAATCAATGCATTTTAATAGCCTTTTAAAAGTGCCTTTTTAATTGTGCTCTGTGGGAGGGAAAGGTACATGAAGACTGGAAAACATCTAAAAATGGCTTAGTCAGATCTTTCAAAAATATTTGCGAGTGCAAATTTCTGGCTTTGTTTGATTGCCGTGCAAGCAGGGTTAAAGTGTGAGATCTAAAAGGCTTATTCCCCAGTGGAACAACAAAGGCTTAACTCCTGTGCAGATTCTTTCAGTTTGGCACACTAGCAAAATATTTGGAATCTGCACCATTTTCCCTTTAGAGCAAGAGTGAATGAGAGCTGTGGTTTCTCTTGAGGAGAGCCAGCTCTGTAAGGAAACTTTCTTGCCTTCCTCAGGGCCCAGGAGGGCCAGAGAAGTTCGTGTTCTTTCCAGCGGTCCTCTAATCTGACTGTTTGCCAGTGATAGCTTCAGTTTTTGTAGTTGGAATATGCCTAACATCTGGATGAATAGCAAAAAGTGCTATTAACATTCCAACCCGCTTGTTGGCACAATGCCTATGTGATTGGCAGAACCTTCACAGTCCATCTCTCCTTCTTTATAACTTACTTTCATGTGATGCTTTGTTGTTTAAACAATGCTTTTGTATATATTCTATGGGGAGCCCCACAAGCCATGTGATACAAGGAAGTATGATTAGTTTCTTTTTTATAAATGTAGAAACCGAAGCCTGGAAATATGGAGAAGTTTACCCAAGATCAGTTCAACAAATTCAGCCAACATTCACAAGTGCTGTGGAGTGCTTTTTGTATCCCAGGGAGTTTTCAAAATGATTGTTTTTTTAGCTTCTGTTAACAAACCAGTGAGCCACATATCTACCATATCTTCTCACTCATTCTGTCTCCATGTGTCCAGTGCTGTTTCCATGAAATCAGGTTGTCTCTTGCCTGTCATGTGGAATTATCGGAAGAATTTACCTCTTTAAAATTTTCCAACCCAAGTATCTATTGGTTCAGAGTTGCATCATAAAGACAGAGTGTGGTAGAGATAACGAGGGGGTATGAATTAACCAATAGAGAGGTATATGTGGTGTTGCTTTTTGCTTTGACTGGTTTCTGAGAGAGGAGCGTGTAATTTGGGGAATGTGTTTCTGCAGTGATTTCGCTGCGGTGTTCCATCACAGCACAGTGCGCTGCTATATGGATCTGCTCTTCTCAGTTCCAGCCAGAGGCCATCAGTGTACACACACAACAAACAGACTGAACGCGGTGTAGAGAGGGCACGTGCCTGGGTACTGGGCCACCGTGGCCATCTGTGCCCAGCCAGGGACTGCTGCTGCTGCTGCTGCTGCTGAGTCGCTTCAGTCGTGTCCGACTCTGTGCGACCCCACAGACGGCAGCCCACTGGGCTCTGCCATCCCTGGGATTCTCCAGACAGGAACACTGGAGTGGGTTGCCATTTCCTTCTCTGATGCATGAAAGTGAAGAGTGAAAGTGAAGTCGCTCAGTCGTGTCTGACTCAGCGACCCCATGGACTGCAGCCCACCAGGCTCCTCGGTGCACGGGAGTTTCCAGGCGAGAGGACTGGTCCCATTGCCTTCTCCGAGCTAGGGACTACACCAGTAGATTTTAATGCCTTTATATTTGGCCCTATATTTGGCTGGTCCTGTTAGCAAGTGATATGCTTGATGGTTGTTGTTTTCCTTCATTTCCTAGAGAAAATGCCCCTCTAAGCTTTTCTACGTGAAGCAAAAAGGAATGGATTGTCCCCCTCTGTGTCTCAGTGAGGTTTGCCTGAACGTCCTCCATGACAAGTGAATAGGGGCCAGAAAGCAGGAGTGGCCATCAGGAATGGTATGGTATTGAAAGCAAGCGAGGCTCTATTCCAGCAGAAGAGCATGTTGTCATCTCAGAGAGCCGAGTTAGCGCACAAGCTCTGCCGTGCAATCCTTAGACAACCTTTAAAGAGACTCTGCTTCCATATAGTAAAATTGATCTAATAATGCCGATTTTAATTGGCTGTTTTAAGGGCTACATGAGATAATATATGCAAAGAGTTAAGTAGAGTGTGAGGTATACAGCAGGTACTCAATAATGTTCACAACTTCTGCCCCTGTTATTGGCACTCTGACTGCCACTAGCCGCAATTAGAACAGAGAGCAGAAACCAGGTGCAGTCTGCCGCATGTCCCATCCTCTTGGATCCTGTTCCTGAGGGTAGAAATGGCAAGACTATCAACAAAAGCACAGTTAGAAACCCATGCCTCAAATATTTCCACTAAAGAGGTAGGCACTCTAAGGATTTTACCAATAATATTTTAAAATTGGTTTTGCCTACAAGCTACAACAGGCACTACAATTTGAGATTCCAAATATGTTCTCATGTGCCATTCAAGTGTTCTACCACTGTGGTGAAGGGCTTCCCTGGTGGCTCAGAGGTTAAAGCATCTGCCTCCAATGCGGGAGACCTGGGTTCAATCCCTGGGTCGGGAAGATCCCCTGGAGAAGGAAATGGCAATCCACTCCAGTATTCTTGCCTGGAGAATCCCATGGATGGATCGCAAAGAGTCGGACACGACTGAGTGACTTCACCTCACCACTGTGGTGACGACCTTAGTGTTTTGAACTCCAGTTAGCCTTGTGCTAAATGGAAGTAGACCTATGTCTCAATAGAATCAAAATGGTAGAAACGTTTGAATGATACAGCCCAAATAATCAGTGGATGGTTTCTTATCTGTTCTTTTTCCCCCTATCTCCGTCATAAATGCATCTCTCTTGTTCTCTTTGTAATAAATACTTTGGTTCAGTGAAGACACAACCAAGCAGTCCATGCTTTCATTTGTCCATTTATTCAAGGACTTTTTCTGAGCATCTATTGTATGTCAAGCATTGACCCATTTAGGGAAATGGTTGGGTTCCCACAGGCATTGTGATGGAGAGCACATGAATCATGGATTCATATATGATCTGGCAGCATGAGAACTTTATCAGTGGAAACTGTACCCCAGTAAGCAAAGAGGCAAAGTCCATCTCTGTACAATGAGAAGACTTAGTTTGGAATACTGCACCGTGGCCTGGGGACCTTGTTATTAGCAAGTTGGAAATGTACTGGAGAATGTTCAGAGAAAAGCAACAAAGGTGATTAGCGGGCAGAATGACTGATTTATGAAGACTTACACAACAAAATATGTATTCTTGGATCCATGAAGACGGGAGAAATGTGATCACTATCAAGAACTCTCTGAAGGTTATGAACACCCCAGAGGCAACTTGGAAGTGTTTAGCCCAATATTTGAAATGGTAACAAGGAATCAGAAGGTGGCAAATTCAACCTGTGGATCAGAGAAGTATGAGGCTAGCAAATATATCTATGCCTATTGACAGAAAGTAGCTTCCAAGGGCAACAACCTTAACCTATTTTATGTCCTATATATTTTTATGCAGTTGAATTATGTGTAATTATTTGCTGTCTCCTTATGTCCAGGGATTTTATGTCTGTTTCCTATTTACACACACCTTCCCTGAAGATGTCAAGGATGAAATACTTGTGTTTTTTTTTTTACCTTCCACTTCAAAGGCTTGAAGATTAAAGCAGCTGAATCATGGACGAATTGTTTTTTTAAACAAAAGTGTGCGTGCTTAACCTTTGTTGAAGGTCATTGTTGTAATATAGAATTTTATTCCTGTGAAGAGGCAGATGGGTGACTCTTTATAAAACTATCTATCAGTGACTTGAGCAACAGTTCTACATAACACACACACACACACAAACATGATACAATATAAATTTTTCAGAGAATGTAAAATCAGTTTAGGGGTAGACTCCAATCCCATGCAATTGTATTTATTCTAGGCTCCTGAAAGAGGGGCTATTTTAGCTATAAGGTAAAAGTATAATTATCCAGTGGGACTGGGCCTAAAGTTTGGGCCACAGAAAACCCCAGAAGCACCGGATCCTGTGACTAACTGGGCTGTTTCCTCTCAGCATTGCTCACTGCAAATGCAGGTAACTGTCTCCAGTGCAAGACTGCCATTGACTCTATCAAAATGCTTGTTGGCTTCATAAACCTGACTTCTGTTAATGAACTGACTGTTCCCAGGCAGTGATTCCATGTCTGAGTTGAGGCTAGTTTTGGGGCATGGGTTAAGGGCACAATCCAGGCTAAGACTGTACGTTTGGTCCATCCCTCTGGCTATAGTTAGTTATTGGCTTAGGGGCAAGCATGTGACCTGAGCTGGGACTCAAAAGACATTTTCTGAGAATGCTGCCATCAGATCTTCTCTTCCTGGTTGGTGTGGCATGCAGATAAAAACTGGAACTGCTGGGGTAAATTTTGCTATCATGGTGTGGGCTAGCCTGAGGGTGAGGCCTGTGCATGGACAAATGCAAAGCCGCTGAAAATCACAGGGAAGTGGGGCCAGAGGCCTCATGACAGAATCATATTTGGATCAAGTGCTGCCATCTCTGTTGTTTTCAGTTGTCAGAGATAATAAAGGCCCCTGACTCTTTAAGCAGTTCTGAGCTGGACTTATTCCCCTATTACACGAAAAGTGAAAGTGAAAGTCTGTCAGTTGTATCTGACTCTGTGCGACCCCATGGACTATGCAGTGCATAGAATTCTCCAGACCAGAATACTAGAGTGAGTAGCCGTTCCCATCTCCAGGCGAGCTTCCCAACCCAGGGATTGAACCCAGGTCTCCCACACTGCAGGTGGATTCTTTACCAACTGAGTCACAAGGGAAGCCCAGGAATACTGGAGTGGGTAGCCTATCCCTTCTCCAGCAGATCTTCCCCACTCAGGAATTGAACCGGGGTCTCCTGCACTGCAGGCAGATTCTTTACCAACTGAGCTCTCGGGGAAGCCCTTATGACACGAAGAATTGCTATTTGCCTGAGTACCAAGAATATCTGAGTCTCAGTCTCAGTTCTAGCTGTTCAAACTTGGTTAAGTCACTTATGTTCCCTGTGCCTTAGTTTCCTCCTGTGTAAAATAAAGATGAAGATGCCCAGCTCTCAGAATCAATGTGAAGGTTAATGTTCTGTACCTCTGTGTCTCTTTTGCTGTCTCGCATCCAGGGTTATCATTACCATCTTTCTAAATTCCATATATATGTGTTAGTATACTGTATTAGTGTTTTTCCTTCTGGCTTACTTCACTCTGTATAATCAGCTCTAGTTTCATCCACCTCCTTAGAACTGATTCAAATGTATTCTTTTTGACTCTGTGGGAGAGGGAGAGGGCGGGATGATTTGGGAGAATGGCATTGAAACATGTATAATATCATATAGGAAGCGAATCGCCAGTCTAGATTCGATGCAGCATACAGGATGCTTGGGGCTGGTGTACTGGGATAACCCAGAGGGATGGTATGGGGAGGGAGGTGGGAGGGGGGTTCAGGAGTGGGAACTTATGTACACCTGTGGTGGATTCATGTTGATGTATGGCAAAACCAATACAGTATTGTAAAGTAAAAAAAAAATAAATTGGAAAAAACAAAAGAATTTCTGTACTCAAAAAAAAAAAAAAAAAGAAAGTTAATGAATGGAAAGTACTTTGTTAATTGTGAAGTGCCAGGTGAAAGTGCGACATTATTTTATTGAGGAGGGTTTCAGGGAGGAAATAATATGTACACTAGGGACAGGAGAAGAGGTTAAGTTTTTGTAGAGAGTTAGTGGGGAAGGATGAACTGAACAGATCAACTTGGTCTAAAGCTAAGAATGCAGCTGAGTATGAGTCATTTGTGTAAAAGGAAAGCAACTGCCTTAGTAGTTCCTGATGAGAGGCTTTGGGGAATAAGGTGCACGGTAGTTCCTTTGTATTTTGGGTTTGTTCATTCTTCATTTCATTTATTGAAGGAGAAATATACTCTCATAACTCCATTTAGTGTTATTCCTCCTGCCTAAATACTTGTGTTCTACTGAAGTTACTCAATACATGTAGTGTCTCTAGCTTCCCTCTCCAAGATGACTTTCTTTCCCTCTTTGAAACCTTTATTCTTATCTCAGATACTATATGTTCTAATTTTTAAATTAAAATTAAAAACATTTTTAATTAGAGATTTTTTATTTCTTACTTTTGATTCTTTTCACCCATTTCTCCTACCTCACTTCCCATCTCTGGCAACCACCAAACCTGCTGTTTCTAAGTATCCGTGATCTTTTTTTTTTTTTTGATTCCACATAAAAAAGAGATCAGACAGTATTGGTCTTTCTCTGTCTGATTTATTTCACTGAGCCTAATGCCTTCAAGGTCTATCCATGTTGTCGAAATAGCAAAACTTCATTTCTTTTTTATGATTGAATTATAGTCCATTGTGTATATGTGCACAGTTTATTCATCCATTTAAGGACCCTAAACTTGTTTTCCTAGTTTGACTGTTGTAAACATTGCTGCAGTGAACATGGGGCTGCAGATATCTTTTAAGTGGAATTTCTGGATCATATGGTATTTTTATTTTAAATTTTTGAGGAACCTCCATATTGTTTTCCATAGTGGCTGCACCAATATACATGCCCACCAACAGTACACAAAGGCTCACTTTCTCTACATCCCCAATAATACTTGTTATTTGTTGTCTTTTTGATTACAGAATTCTGACAGGAGTAAGATGACTTCTCATTGTGGTTTTGATTTGCATTTCCCTGATGGTTGATGATATTGAGCATCTTTTCATGTATCTGTTGGCCATATGTCTATCTTCTTTGGAAAAATGACTATTCAGATATCCTGCCCATTTTTAAATCAGATTGCTTTTATTGAGTTATATGAGTTCTCTGTATACTTTGGATATTAACTGCTTATTACATACATGATTTGTAAATATCTTTTCCCATTCAGTAGATCATATCTTTATTTTGTTGATGGTTTCCTTTGCTGTGTAGAAGCTTTTTAGTTTGATGTAGTCTCACTTGTTTATTTTTGCTTTTATTACTTTTACTTTTGGTGTCAGATTAAAAAAAATATTGCCAAGACCTATATCAAGGAGCTTGCCACCTATGTTTTCTTCTAGTAATTTTATTAAATTAAAGCTTTTAGTCCATTTTTAAAATATTTGGAACTTTTTTCTTTTTTTATTGAAGCATAGTTACTATAGAGTATTATATATTGACATATGTATGATGTAGTGATTCATAATTTTAAAGGTTATACTCCATTTATAGTTATTATAAAATACTGGCTATATTCCCCATGTTATATGATATATCCTTGTACCTTACTCTATGTCTAATAATTTGGACCTCTTAATCACCTATTCTTCTATTGCTCCTTCCCCTTCACTCTTCCCACTGGTAACCACTAGTTTGTTCTCTGTATCTGTGAGTCTGCTTCCTGTTTGTTATAGTCACTGGTTTATTATATTTTTAGATTCCACGTATGAGTAATATCCTACAGTATTTCTCTTTCTCTGTCTGACTTCACTTAGCATAATCCCTTCCAAGTCCATCTGTGTTCCTGCAAATGGAAAAATTTCATTTTTTATGGCTGAGGAGTATTCCATTGTACACATATCTTCTTTATCCATTCATCTGTTGATGGACACTTAGGTTGCTTCCATGGCAATTACAAATAATTCTACTATGAATATTGGAGTGTGTGTATCTTTTTGAATTAGTTTCTTTTTTTTTTTTTAATGATATATTCCCAAGAGTGGAATTGCTGGGTCATATGGTAGTTCTAGTTTTTTGAGAAATCTGCATACTGTTTTCCACAGTGGCTGCACCAATTTACATTTCTATCAACAGTGTTTGAAGGTTTCCTTTTCTTCACATTCTCACCATCATTTGTCATTTGTGTTGTTTTTGATGATAGCCATTCTGACAGGTGTGAGGTGATACTTCACTGTGGTTTTGATTTGAACTTCCCTGATGATTAGTCATGCTGAGCAGCTTTTCATATGCCTGTTGGCCATCTGCATTTCCTTTTTGGAAAAATGTCTATTTAGTTTTTCTGACCATTTTTAGATTGGGTTTTGTGTTCTTGATATTGAGTTGTATGAGTTGTTTATATATGTTGGATATTATCAGCCATATCATTTGCAAATATTTTTTCCCATTCAGTAGAGACAAACTTTTCCCTTGCTAAAGCTGATCTTCTTTGGGGGTATAATTAACTTTAACGCACTGACGTACTCTCAAAGACTTTCTTTTTCCTCTCCTTTTCAGGAGAGGATGAAGAAGACCTATAAAGAAAGGAGAAAATGAAAAAAAAATTCATCCTATCATACATGGATTCCCAGTTCTCTAATTAAGGGGAAAGAAAAATCAAACTCTTAATTTTTCTTAATTTGAATGAGAAAGTATATTGGGCAACAGACCTAATATTAATCACTAATTTTATTTCTCTCCCTCCTACCTGGTTTTAAATTTAATGATGCCTTATGCTAAGTAATGGATAGAAACACATTTTAGTAGTTTTAGTGATGCAATGGCTCAAATATTGCATTAAGCAAATATGAAATACCTGTTTATAACTACCTCTGCTAACATCTCTTACACTAGGCTAGACCTTGTTAATTTTACCTGTTCATTTTCACTAGGTGACCCAGGTGTTCAAATCAAATCATTTTTTAATTAAAATATCTATTGTGGGCAAATGGAACCATAAAAATCAAGAAGGTGTGCTTAGTCAAAGGATAGCTGAAAATAACCAAATTGATAAAGCTGCAGACTCTAGGGATTTGGCATATTCATTTACTCTAATTCTTAAAATTCCAACTGGAAATTTCAAAGGACCATAGAGTAAGAGATGGACAAATGCGATTAAGTCACAGAATCACAGTATGTGCTCTTGGCCAAGATTCTTCTTTTTCAGCCCATACCTTGATGTGTTTCATGTTCTGCATATGCAATTAGTGGAGAGCTCCTGTGTGGCATTTGGGTTAAATTTTTCTGTGTGTGGGAAACACTCACCTCTATTACATCCTCTCTGTGGCACTTTGACTTGAGCATTCTTCCTGGAGGCCAGGGTTGCTCATATGGGCTCAAGGTTCTGTTTGGTCAAAGAGAGCCCAGTGTCAGGCTTTGGTCAGCAATAAACCACCATGTGATAAACAAGGATGATGTGATGATTCTGTTCACTCCTTGGTCTGCCAAACCTGGGGCAAATCTCACTAGTGCAGGCTTCCTGGAAGGCTTTCAGCGTTTCCTGCTTCTGGCTGGAAACTCAGAGGATGCCAGTAGTGAAAAATAACAGGGTGGAGGAACATGCTCTTTTAATGTGTACCAGTGAGGTTTAGGGAAAGAGATTTCATTTGTGGGTGGGTTTTAGTTTTAAATTGACCATTAATCTTGCTTTATGACTTTTAGAAAAAAAGATACATTTTCAATCATATTTCCATTCATGTGTGATTCATACCATAGTATTAATTTCCAAAGTGGAAGCTTTATTTTCAAGGACATACTTTTTTTCCTACTTGCCAAACTGTGCCAGTATTAGTTCTTAAACTCCAGGAAAAGATGTTTGTAAAAGCAGAAAACTAGACTCAGATGGAAAATAGAGTCTTTGAAAATCAACTTGAGTACAGAGTGAAACGCTTATTTAGATATTATTTGTATTTCAGGAGAATCAAATGGGAAGTAACAAAGGCCAGCATGACCAAAGTGATATATACAAGTTCAAAATGCAGGGAAGTGAAAGTGTAAGTCACTCAGTTGTGTCCAACTCTTTGCGACCCCATGTACAGTCCGTGGAATTCTCCAGGCCAGAATACTGGAATGGGTAGCCTTTTCCTTCTCCAAGGAATCTTCCCAACTCATTGATCGAATCCAAGTCTCCTGCACTGCAGGCGGATTCTTTATCGGCTGAGCCACAAGGGAAGCCCAAGAATACTGGAGTGGGTAGCCTATCCCTTCTCCAGTGGATCTTCCCAAACCCGGGGTTTCCTGCATTGCAGGTGGATTCTTTACCAACTGAGCTATCAGGGAAGCCCTTCAAAATGCAGGAGACTGCAGGAATTATGGCATAATAGGCGGGATCATGGGATTGTGGTGCTTTCATTCAGTAAAAAACCAATCAATCAATTTTTCAGGACTGATGTCTAAAAACATTGTATATACGCACTTTTGAGCATACTTGGACTTAGAATCTGTACGAAGGTCTAAATCTGCCAACTGATTCATCTATGAATCTTGAAATACTGTTTCATTTTTAATTTTCCTATTCTTTTCTCTCAACTTTTTTTTTTTTTTCTCTCAATTTTTCTCTCCAGTTTTATGACTGACCATACTTTGACCATCCTGTGGAATTCATGAGGCTATCTTCATGAGCTCTTCATTCTTTTCTTTTCTTTTTCCAGCTTTATCAAGATAATAATTGACATATAACATTGCATAAGTTTAAGGTATACAATGTATTGTTTTGATACACTTATTTTGAAATGATGACCACCATAGTGATAGCTAATACTTTCATCATATTACATAATGACCATTTTTTTTCTTTTCTGAGAACACTTAAGATCTACTTTCTTAGCAACTTTCAAGTATGTAATATAGTATTATTAACTATCAAAATGCCGATCATTGAATCTTCAGAACTTACTCATCTTTTAACTGTAAGTTTGTACCTTTGACCAACATCTCCCTATTTTCCCCACCACCCTGAACTTGGTAACCACTCCTATCCTCTCTGTTTCTTTGAGACTGGCTTTTTTAGAGTCCACATGTAAGTGATATCATTCAGTATGTGTCTTTCTCTTTCTGATTTGTTTCACTTAGCATAATATCCTCAAGTTTTATTCATGTTGTCACAAATGGCAGAATGGAATCCTTGTTCTTAAATGATTCTCTGAAAGTATCTGGTTTTCATAAACAGTATGAAAGATATGGCTTGAGAATTCTTGCTTGTGAATTCAAATCTTAATGATACTACATATAATTCCACAGAAAGATCTTTCTATTCCAGAAATGAATGATCCCATTGAATATTAAGTTGTTTCCAATTGGTCAGTAATTCATAAGGGGAGAAGGTTTGGAGAACATAACTTTTATTATGGAGAGGTAAGGAAATCCAATTCTAGATGGAGGTATATGGGAAAGAATTATCAGTTTATGTTAAGCATTTCTAAATAGCATGCTGCTGCTACTGCTGCTAAGTCACTTCAGTCATGTCCGACTCTGTGTGACCCCATAGGTGGCAGCCCACCAGGCTCCCCCATCCCTGGGATTCTCCAGGCAAGAACACTGGAAGGTGAAGGGTGAAGGTGAAGTCGCTCAGTCGTGTCCGACTCTTTGCGACCCCGTGGACTGTAACTTACTAGGCTTCTCCGTCCATGGGATTCTCCAGGCAAGAATACTGGAGTGGATTGCCATTTCCTTCTCCAGGGGATCTTCCCGACCCAGGGATCGAACCCGGGTCTCCCGCATTGGAGGCAGATGGTTTAACCTCTGAGCCACCAGGGAAAGTGGGTTGCCATTTCCTTCTCCAATGCATGAAAATGAAAAGTGAAAGTGAAGTCGCTCAGTCGTGTCCAATTCCTAGCGACCCCATGGACTGCAGCCCACCAGGCTCTTCCGTCCATGGGATTTTCCAGGCACGAGTACTGGAGTGGGTTATCATTGCCTTCTCTGTCTAAATAGCATAACTGGAGACTAATAGGTCAAAGTTACTAGAAGGAGACTGTCCGCACATCACACAGAGATTTCTAACAGTTGAAAGTATNATTTTCCAGGCAAGAGTACTGGAGTGGGTTATCATTGCCTTCTCTGTCTAAATAGCATAACTGGAGACTAATAGGTCAAAGTTACTAGAAGGAGACTGTCCGCACATCACACAGAGATTTCTAACAGTTGAAAGTATTGAAAAGGAATGGGTCAAGAAACCAAAATTTAAAAAGACATTGTATTCCAGTGTTCATCGCAGCACCATTTACAATAGCTAGGACATGGAAGCAACGTAGATATCCATTGACAGATGAATGGATCAAGAAGCTGTGGTACATATATAGAATGGAATATTACTCAGCCATAAAAAGGAACACATTTGAATCAGTTTTGATGAGGTGGATGAACCTAGAGCCTCTTATACAGAGTGCAGTAAGTCAGAAGGAGAAAAATAAATATTGTATACTAAAACATATAAATGGAATCTAGAAAGATGGTACTGATAAAATTATTTTCAGGACAGCAGTGGAGACATGGAAATAGAGAACAGACTTCTAAACAGACTTATGGACATGGTAGGTTGGGGGAAGGAAGGGTGGGACGTATGGAGAGAGTAACATGGAAACATACATTACATATGTAAAATAGATAGCTGATGAGAATTTGTTGTAATGACTCAGGGAATTCAAACCAGGGCTCTGTAACAACCTAGAGGGCTAGGATGGAGAGGGAGGTTCAAGAGGGAGGAGACATATGTATACCCATGGTTGATTCGTGTTGATATTTGGCAGAAACCAACACAATACTGTAAAGCAATTATCTTTCAATTAAAAATAAATAAATTTAAAAAAAATTTTAAAGGAATGGGTCACTATCTGGTAATGTGGCCAATGGGGTCTAGAAAGACTGTTCACCAGATACGGCTCTTGTATGGAAGGGGAGTGGATAATCATTAAAGAAATGGAGGAATGAGCTTCAGAATGGGTGGTAAGAAGCTGGGTGTATAGATGTTTTATCATTGAAGCTGGGAACGAAAATCTGGAAAAATGAGGCTGGTGCTAGGAGCACATGGGGTAAAGACCAGTCACTAATTAGTCTGTGAGGCCTGAGTAGATAATGGATATATATCATTTTTCCCAAATCTTGCCTTATTGCCTAATATCTGACTTTTCTAACTCAAAGAATATGTGAACAGAACACATATTCCTGGTGCACTTGAGAAACCACCCAAGTCCACCAGGCCTCTATTTTGTTCCTAAGACCTCCTTTTGGATGTCACCCTCTCAGTAAGGTTATTTGGAGCTCTTCTGACCTCATTATTGGAACTTTTCCAAGTGTCTTTAATGTAGGGGAGGGGGAAAACCAGATAATAATACCAGCAAAAACTAAAATCACAACAGCTCAATTTATTATAGGATGTATTTCTCACAAGAGACAAAAACAGCATCAGTGTAGAGCAATTACAGCAGGCTCACCATTGTTGCAGAGCCAGTTCAACAATTCTTAGAGGGCTGGCTTCATGTAAACAGCTGTAGAATAGTAGTTAGATGATTTTCTTCATGTTCTTGTAGGGAGACTATGTCTCATCTGGTGTAGTTTGCACTAAAGGAGCACTGTTAATGACATCTACACCAAATATCAGGTCAATAAATTGCTTCCCTTCATTAATCTGAGTGCCAGTGTCTACACTAATGATGTTTATACAGAAGAAGGTCTCCAAGAAAGATAATAAGGACCTGTTTATAGTGACATGTGATGGTGGCCCCATAAAAACAACCAAATACATAGGTGGTCTCTTCACTCTAGTGAATCAAAATCACTTCACTTATTCATTCTTTCACTCTGTATTTATTTTTTGAGTGACTTCTGTGAGCCCAGCACTGTAATAGGTCGTTGCAAGCAATGAACAAAAACCTTCACAGAGCTTATGGTCAGCAGGGAAACAGAAATCATCACCCACATATAAAATGGACTGTGAGGGCCATTAAAGAAAAATACAGATTTCTTTGGAAGAACTTAACAAGGGAAACAAGTTTAGATGGCATTTGACCATTTTCTCCAGAAAGCTCTGAGCTTCAGGTTGGAAAAGCTTACAGTCTTGTATGGGTGATGGTGGATCTCTTTGAGAGTCTTTGCTGTTTAGTCACTCAGTCGTGTCCAACTCTTATGTGACCCGTGGACTATAGCCCGCCAGGCTCCTCTGTCCATGGGATTTTTCAGGCAAGAATACTGGAGTGGATTGCCATTTCCTTCTCCAGGGGGTCTTCCCAACCCAGGGACTGAACCCATGGCGCCTGCCCTGTCTCTGGCATTGCAGAAGGCTTCTTTGCTGCTGAGCCACTGGCGTCTAGGTAGAATGAATGCTGTGCCTCCATAACCATCAAATCTGTAAATGATTCTCAAGAAAGTGGAACTTTCCTTATCTCAACTATTAAATAATGGAGTTCTGGTGAGATGCTTATGGATGACAAAGACCATTTGTATAATTAACAGCAGGTTCACTGTGTGTCTCTAGATAATTGTGTAATATTTAGACTCGCCCCTGCCACTCTTAAGCTTTCAGTTCAGTTCAGTCGCTCAGTCGTGTCCGACTCTTTGCGACCCCATGAATCGCAGCACGCCAGGCCTCCCTGTTCAT
>SJYT01001186.1:132720-146512 GCA_006410635.1 Cephalophus harveyi | reverse complement strand
GTGCTGCGATTCATGGGGTCGCAAAGAGTCAGACATGACTGAACGACTGAACTGAACTGAACTGAGCAGTTATGCTAATTCAGGAGAAGCAAATGCATGTCCAAGAAAATGCTACTCCCTGCTGGAAACATACCAGCACTGGAAAGCTCATAAAAATAGCATAAGAATAGACCTTCCATTTGTGCCTTTATCCTACTGAGTCAGGGAGCAGATACTGGGATGTGCCATCATCTGACTGAACTGTACCATCATTCCTGAAATGTGCATTACTGAAACACATGCTTTCAGCACTGGAAAGCTCATAAAAATAGCATAAGAATAGACCTTCCATTTGTGCCTTTATCCTACTGAGTCAGGGAGCAGATACTGGGATGTGCCATCATCTGACTGAACTGTACCATCATTCCTGAAATGTGCATTACTGAAACACATGCTTCCTCCTCCTCACTGATTACATTATTTGAAATCTTGTATGTCAGACACTTTTAAATTCTATCATCTATTTTTTTTTTTTTCTGTAGGATCTTACTTAATTCTCACAACTGATCCCCAGAATGTAACTTCCAAACACAGGAATTTTCAAATTTAACCTCATTATAAGAGAAGATATTTTCTAGTTTCCAAAAGGAAAGAATTACTAGTTTTATAAGTTAGGTTTCCCCTCTCATACATGCCCAGCTGTGTCTTAGAATATTATTCAGAATTTGACTGCCATGTGTTGGCTTCAAGGGTAGGAGGAAGCCAGCATTGTTTGGGGAATCTGTCAGTTTCTTTAAGTTCACAGGTGCTTATTCACAAAACATACAGGGGTATATACATGTCTCCCAACAAGGTTCCAGGGTTGAGAGTGACTGTTATGAGGACAAGGATTTTAACCCCTTTTATAATACTGCTGTTTTATAATGTGTTTACTCCACTCACTGGAAAATGCCTGTTACATAGTAAGGACTCAATAAATGTTTATTGAGTAAAAAAAGCTATTTTGTTGAATAAAAAAGGAAAATCAGGGCTTTCTAATTGGAACTGCTTCTAAATTTAATATTTCTAATTTAGCCCTTGGTTTAGTTAGAAAGGAAATAGTGTTTGAAAGCCTCCTAGAGCTGAGTAGGTAAATGGTTGCTTAAGAACTAAATATTTTGCATTGATTCATTGAAGGTAAGTGAAAAAAGCAAAAGTCACCAAGTGACCTTAATACTTCAGTTACGTGCTCATCTGTGTTTTACTGTCATGCATGTCGCCTGAAAAGTTATCTGCTCTGAATCTCCTTCTGCTTGGCATTCATGGTGGTGATGGTGAAGACAAGGGATGTCGTCACGGCATTTGTGAACATACTTGATGTCTTTCAGCTTAGCCATTGTAGCCTGGAATCCTCAGTGCCAGCAAGGTCTCATCAGCCCCGAGTAGTTTATGAGCCTTTTGAAAGGGTGAGTTTCCAGGAATGATACTCGTGCAGTTTGTCAGGGCGCTGTGCAAAAACTACTTTGAGGAGCTGCTTCTTGGACTGAAATCAAATTGCAATGGCTCCACACAGCCGATGGAGGTTTTAATATCAGTCCAGTCCCTCATCCGCAGAAAACACTATTAATAACCAGGTAAAAGCCTTTGTGTATAAGCCGATTCCACTTACAGTTACATCATGTCAGGTGAATGTCAGTGTTCGGTCTTGTGTTAGTCATAATGACGGCTAATATGATCCATACAGGAAAATAGATGGGGTGGGAAGGATTACAGAGTCAAAAATCAATCAGGGCTTTCTCATACATTTCTATGCTTTTGTGGCTGGTTATCAAAGTTTCAAGATTGATTTTTTTTTTTGCTTTAGTAATCAATCCTTCACAGTCTGTTACCTTTCTCCTCCTCCTTCTTCTCCCACCCTAATTTTTTTTTTTAACATGTAGATAAGAGTTAAATTCTTTCTCTAGATAAATACAGAAAGGCATTCTGTGCCCCAGAGGGAATATTTATCACAGGAGAGATTTATCTAGTTTTGGAGGCAGAGCTAGAAAGTTGTGCATGCTACTGTACCAGACAGGCAAGATATGGAGGCTGATAAGCATGAAGCAGTTTGTTCTTTTCAGAAATAAGTCATTTCTACTTGGATGTTTGGTATTTTATTTTCATCAGCAAAGCAGAGGCTCAGTTTATAATCTCCAAAGGAAATCCGGTGTTAACATTTATACAACGAGACATGTCAGCATGAAACACCTGCATCTTCAAGCACTAAATGGAGTGACAGATCATGTATCTTTGGCTTTGAGATATACATGATATATATATGTGTGTGTGTGTGTGTGTGCGCGCGCACGCGCGCATATTCACCAAGGTTCTAAGACACTAGGATGAGAGTGCTAACTTGATACAGAATAGCTCGGAGGGGAAGCCATATATCTGCTACGTCTCAGAATTTAGATCTTTGTGGTTAAAAGACACTAAAAATGTAGGTAATCATCTCAGAACAGGTTGACAGTAGTTTGGTGAGGGGTGAAAAGGAGAGAGAGTGGGACCTAGAGATGGTCAAGAAGTCGGACAGGAGGCCTGTGATGGGCGAGCCTGAGGAGCTGGGAGGGGGCCGGTGTGTCAGCCCAGCTTGTGCTCTGGAGGTACTGTTGCTTGCACAGCAGTGGGTGGCTGGGAGAGCTGACACGGAGTAACCGCACTCCATAGGTGTGCAGAACATAGGAACCTGGAAGGGGATATTCATTCATTTGCCAACCAGTCTTACATTAAATAGACACTATACAAGATATTGTAAACCAAGAACTTGGATGCAAGGAGATAAACCTCACAATTGATGGATGCAAAACACCTGGTACTCTAAGCATAGAGGCAGGCAGGAAGCTTTAGGGTTCAAGGATGACACTCTGGGGAACAGGATAGCAAGAACAATCCAGGAGCTTTCTCCACAGTACCTCCTGACACAGCCTGCACTTAATACCTTCTGTTTGCCCCTCCAGAATTACTCGTTTTCTTTCACTCTGTATAGAGCAATCACTGGACTTGCTTTCCCTCTGGCCAACAGCGAGTCCTGATAGGAGGTTGGAGAGAAGGATGGTGTTGGCATGTTTATTCCCATCAGAGGCCTTCTAAAGTGGTAACTTAGCCTGGGACTGGCTATGCCCTCTGCCCATAGGTCGGAGCTTCTCTTGAGGCAGCCAACTTGGCACACTTTCTCTTTCTGGGTTCCGGTAGCCTCACTGCCCATTCCCTTTGGGCTTCAGGTTAAAAGTCAGGCTACTGTCTATCCCTTACAGTTTCCTTATACTCATTCTGCACATTTGTAAATTGTTCATTTTAATCTTCCCTCAAATTATCTTGATTTTGACACGGCCTCCTGCTACCACCCAGCCTGATGCATATCCCAGTTCCATCGCTCTCTCTTCATCTCTTCTGCTCCCACCTAGTCCTGTAGGGTTACGGCACTAGCCTCCTAATTCACTGCCTCATTTCACTTTTGTGTTCCTATAGCCTACTCATGGGGTTCTGTGGTGGTTCAGTGGTAAAGAATCCACCTGCAATGCAGGAGCTGCCAATTCAATCCCTGGCTTGGGAAGATCCCCTGGAGAAGGAACTCCAGTATTCTTGCCTGGGAAATTCCATGGACTGGGGTCACAAAAAGTCAGACACAACTGAAGCAACTGAGCAAAGCCTACTATTACGTAGCAACCAAAACAATCTTTTAAAAAATGTAAATAGGATCATAACAATCTCCTGCTTAAAACCTTTAAATGACTGCCCAGCATTTTTGTAAAATACAAAGTTCTTACCCTGACTTGGGATACTCTTCATGGAAGAATCCCTTCTTTCTATTCTGGTCTCACTGATGACTACCCTCTGCCTCAAAACTATGTTCCAACTATCCTGGCTTTCTCTGATCACCAAAATACTCCAGTGATTTTCCTGTCTGAACATTAAATTAGCTGCTCTTACCAGCCAAATCTCAAAAGGTCATGGATGACCTGCCAAGATAATGTGGCCAAGCAGTCATTTTTCCATGACATTATCTCTACTTACTACATAGCTTTCTGCCTAACTGCTTCTTTCTATCTATCTATTCATCTATCCATCCTCCCATTAGAATCTAAGCTCTACTGGAACAGGGAACGTGTCTTATTCTGTACTCTATCTCTACCACACCATACAGTATCTGACATATAGTTAGCACTCATATGCTTATTGAATGAATGGATAAGTTCAGTTCAGTCACTCAGTCGTGTCTGACTCTTTGCGACCCCATGAACCGCAGCACACCAGGCCTCCCTGTCCATCACCAACTCCCAGAGTCCACCCAAACCCATGTCCATTGAGTCAGTGATGCCATCCAACCATCTCATCCTCTGTCATCCCCTTCTCCTCCTGTCCTCAATCTTTCCCAGCATCAGGGTCTTTTCAAATGAGTTAGCTCTTCACATCAGGTGGCCAAAGTATTGGAGTTTCAGCTTCAGCATCAGTCCTTCCAATGAACACCCAGGACTGATCTCCTTTAGGATGGACTAGTTGGATCTCCTTGCAGTCCAAGGTACTCTCAAGAGTCTTCTCTAACACCACAGTTCAAAAATATCAATTCTTTGGCACTCAGCTTTCTTCACAGTCCAACTCTCACATCCATACATGACCACTGGAAAAACCATAGCCTTGACTAAATGGACTTTTGTTGACAAAGTAATGTCTCTGCTTTTGAATATGCTGTCTAGATTGGTCATAACTTTCCTTCCAAGGAGCAAGCATCTTTTAATTTCATGGCTGCAATCACCATCTGCAGTGATTTTGGAGCCCCCCAAAATAAAGTCAGCCACTGTTTCTTCTGTTTCCCCATCTATTTGCCATGAAGTGATGCCATGAATGAATGGATAAATGAATGGTCTAATAAGAGGACCAGTCCCAGAAGGAATAGAGAGTAAACCTAGTATCTAAGACAGAAATTCAAGCAGGAAATAAGCAAGGATTGGGTGACTAGAGCTGTAATACTCTTTAATAAGTGAAAGCTGCTCAGTCATGTCCGACCCTTTGAGACTCTATGGACTGTAGCCCCCCAGGCTCCTCTGTCCATGGGGATTCTCCAAGTAAGGATACTGGATGGGTTGCCATGCCCTCCTCCAGGGGATCTTCCCAACCCAGGGATCAAACCCAGTTCTCCCGCATTGCAGGTGGATTCTTTACCAACTGAGCCACCAGGGTAATACTCTTTAGGACCAGATAGAAACTGTTTTGTTTGATGGAGGGTCTGGGGGTTATGTGGTAATGGTCAGATAAGAACTCTAGAGTCATGCTGGGGTCAGAGTTCTTCATTTTGTGTGTGTGTGTGCCATAGACCCCTTTGAAAGTTTGATGAAGCCAATAAATCCTTTCTCATAAAAATATGTTTAATGCATAAAATAAAATCTCTAGAATTATAAGAAAAACCAATCATATTGAAACACAGTTATAAAATGTTCTAAAATTATGGTTAGTATTACATTTGCTTTATTTAATAGATTAATAATAAAATAAATCCAATACATGTCTGGTAACGACCAGAATTTTGAAACAGTGATAAATATAAATGGTATTTAGAGATAATGGCATCAACATAATAGTAATATAAAAAAAAGTATATCTATATATATGTAATTTCTGTAAGTTTCAGACGTGCTCATTTTGCTCTGGCTTGTCTGCATTCACAGTTCAAGGAAATATCAAATTTTGTTAGAATGTAGTGAAAATAATTTTTCTCTCACTAAAGTTCACAGACATCCTTTATTCTATCCATGGGCCCTTAGAAGTCCCGTTAGAAACTTAATGGAGCTGGGCCTAGAGATGGAAGTCCAGCAGCTCCTCCAAGAGTAGAGGGGACTGGCAGAGGCATGCACTGCTGCCAAAACACTGCTCTATAAGAACACTGAAGTGACCCCAGGATGACCAAGACTTGTGAATCTCAAAAGAGCTGAGAATCTAAGGATGCTCTCTTGTACAGAGCCAAACCACTATCCTTTTGAAAACTGAATTTCTCCACTGGAATTCATGCGAGAGAATACTTTCTGATGTGATGTTTGGGGCTTGATACTTTCGAATAGTCAAAGAAACAGTTTAAGGAGGAGATTCATGCAGTCTCTCTGTTTCTCTTGGTTCCCATACACATAAAATGAAACCCTGCAGTTCTGCAGGACATTCCACACATATTTGCTATAAAAAAGAATCCCCCTCGAAGAGTGTTTTAGGATAAGCCATTCGAGCTCTACCATTGAATCTGGAATGCATAAGCACTTACAGATGGGGTTCCTTTGGTTCATTCATCACATTTATGATCCATAGACTCTCCCCAAAGTAGTTTCTTCTTTAACCACATTGGTTTGGGATGTATGAAATACATCTGTAATTGATCAGAGTTGGAGATGCTCCCACTCACCCCATTGAGAAGATGAGTTCACTTGCAGGTACCCCCTGCTCCTGGCTACAGGGAAACAGGCCCAGAGCAAGATAACCTTTCTGAATGCAGACTTGTGGCTTATTATTTGCTTGGATGTCCTGCTCTTCATCAATCGGAGGACTTTAATGGAATGCAAATTATTCATATGAAATCTCTGAAAATAATGGAGGCCCTTTCCTATGTATTTTGTGGGACGGGTCTACAGCTTGGAAAGTTTCTCACAAATTTAGCCCGTAAGATTGTTTTGGTCCAATTAGAAGAAGAGAGGAATTTAAATCTAGGCACTGAGTAATTCAAGGGGCTATAGAACCTTGATATGTATTGAACCAGAGTCTGGTGTGCACAACTTGAAAATCCTTCAAGGTTTTCTTGTTGTGTGCCTCCTATCAGTTCGTCTTATATAGGTAAGTTTTCCAGGGGTAACTAATCCTAATGCTTTGTGACAGATCTTGGCTTTGTGGCAAATTTTCAAGTGGATTTGAATGGCTTTGGGTTGCTGAAATAATTCAATACAATGTAGGTTGACATGTGACATCTTATTTTATTAAGCAAAGAAATTGGAATGGAAATCAAGAGCATGAAACATTCTTTGCTAAAATAAATCAGCAATAATTCCCTATAGGGCTGGAGGAGAGGAAAGTGTGGCCTTATAAGCCTGCCCTTCTGACATCTGACAATCAAATTAAAGCCAGGTGTAAGCTGTATCACCAGAGCCTGTCCCTTCTAATCACTTCCTGGTTTTTGTAGCTACTATATGTGATTCTGATAAGTAGCACATGCTCTCTCAGTAGGGACTTCTGAAAATACTCCATAGAAATCATGAAGCCATGTAGAAAGGGCAAACCTCCCCCACTTTTTGGTTTGAGTTTATAGTATGGAGTGCTAAGAGCTTGTTGCTCATGGGATGGATGATTTTTCATCCTATCTGCTCTAACACAGCTGATTGTTGTTTGTTAGAGCTGATGGCCTTCCAGGCCATAGTTCTCCGAGAGGGTCAGATTGAAACACATTAGTACTAACTAGAATTCAATACCCTTGACAGGAAGTCACAGTTGAACCTGACTTAGGATTGTGGCCCAGGGTCTTCTCTGTTTCCACTCCCAGGTCAGAGGCTTATTACCCTTTAAGCCTAAACTTTTACAAGTAATTAACAGTTGAATCTTTTCTGAGCTCAATTCTCTTATCCATTTTCTAACCAAATTCCCATTGAAAACAACAACTAGGCTTATTGATTTAATTTAGACTAATTTAATTTTAATTGATGGATAGCAGTTGCCTTCATTGGAAGTTTAAATTAAGAAAGTCCCAATGAAGTAAACTAATGGATTTTGGTATTTCATAAATACTTATCTTGAAAATGCTATGTCTAGTTGTGCCTTTAAAAGAAGCAGAGTTCTTTAACTTTTGAAGAGCATAAGAATCAAGTAAAGAAATGTTTTGTCAGAAATAATAGAACACTCATCGGGCTGAAAGCTCTGTCTAAAGTCCTGTTCTCCATATTGAGAAGTGATTGGTTTAAGAATAATTTTCCATAAGCCACTGTGTTGAACGCTCATTCACCTTGAAAGCCAAGTCAGAGTGAGGGGAACTTTGTCAAGAGAGCAGAATCCTGACAGCACAAATTTCATTCTTTTCTAATTACTAAAAAAAAAAAAAAGTCTCCCTCCCCCCCCTCCCCCCCACCACAGCATGTATGGGAAAATCTAGGCCTTGTTGCTATTTTAAGAAAAACATGATAGTTTTTTTCTTGCTATGAAAACTTTGACTCATGCATCTTCCAGTGATTTTTAGGACTTAGGAATAATTTGAAGACTGGACTTTGTATGTCGAAGCCTTAAATGCTTTGGTCAGAAGTGCCCAACATTAAGTTATGTTTTAAATTCTGTTTGGTTCCCTCCACTTCCATTCTGAGTTCTAATGTCTTTTCATCTTGGCCGGAAGCTGAAGCTATTTTTCTCTGTGTTTGACCTAGCCATTTATTCCACTTTCTTTTGGCAGAAGAATAGAAAACAACATTTGCAGCATCCCTAAATTAATTATACTTTTCTCAAGCTAAAGAACTGTGACAGAACCACAAAACAGCAACTGAAGACTAATTCCTTAAAAGAATATGAAAAAAGGAAGTTGTATAAGATAGGGTAATTAATCTTGCAATAAAAATAATTGTTTACAGTTAAAATTAATGTAACATGCATTCCTCAGCAGATAATAAATTATGGACTTTCTCATTAGCATTTGAATTGATTTCCTCTAATTTCTGAGGAGCACATGAGCATGTGACTAGATTAAGTTTAATTGGACTACAGCTGGTGCTGATTGTATGCACACGGGGTGGGCACTTTGCTGACTGATTGGCTGTCTCTGCATTTTGTTTCCATTGTCTTTCTCTTTCTCCACTGTTTTTTCCTCCAGGTAGAAAGACTGAAAATACTAGGGTCTTGATGTGGAATTAAACTAGAGAAAGGATGGTAGCTTTGGATAATGTTAGGCAATGAGTTCCCACCAAGAATGATTATGATATAATATATGATTATCATATACTTGTTATTAACCATCTTCTCATCATTACGTAATTATTATTTTGTCGACAGTATTTACTGAGCATTTTCCATGATACTCAGTACTTCATGTGTCATTTAATTTTACAACAGTAGATGTTATTATTCTTCCCATTTTAGGAATGAGTAAATTAAAGTTCAGAGGGGGTAAATAATTTGTCCAAAGTGGCACAGATAAATATGTTAGAATTGAGATTGGAAAAGTTTTTTTTTTTTTTGAATTCTAGGGATCATGCTGTTAACCGTTTTACTATTCTGGTTATTTGACATTTCAAGCAGTCTAATTACCCTGACAATGGGGAGTGAAAAATAAGTAGTCTGTGTTCCTAACTAAGCATCTGGGTGATCAGCAGAGCATCTACAGAAAGAGGAAATAGCTAAGAAGGGGTTAACTTGGAGCTGATGAAGGACTATATGGTCACCATGGAGATAGGCAAGGTTTCTCAGAGGCCCATAATTAGGAAAAAAACATGAGTCCAATTAATATTGGGATTCCTAAGAAGTGCGAAGCAACCAGTATTTCACAAAAATTGAGGGGAAGAATTGGTAAAATTTAGGCCCAGTTCTACTAGGTTGTATCTGATTAGAGCTGAGAAAATTAAGAGCAAAAGAGTAATGGTTCTGCAATGGATGTTTTCTCTTAGAATAAATTTCTCACTTACATGAAGTAGAAGAACTATTTAGAGCAATTTGAAAAATAAGCTCCTCCAGATTTTGGTGGTGTGATGCTTTGGTGTCTTTCTCTCTTGAGAGAGAACTTGGGTCCCATCCCAATAGGAATAGCTCAAGCCTATTGCTTTATTGACTTGGAGAAGGAAATGGCAGCCCACTCCAGTGTTTTTGCCTGGAGAATCCCAGGGACGGGGAGCCTGGTGGGCTGCCGTCTATGGGGTCGCACATAGTCGGACACGACTGAAGGGACTTAGCAGCAGCAGCAGCATTGCCTTATTGATATATGTATGTATACATAAAGGACAAATTTAGGAGTAGGGGTTCTTTCAGCAGAAGATAAAATAATTTTAGGTGAATTTAGTGCCTTTTTCTTCAGATTGCCATTAGCACCTGCACTTACTCTGTCCTCGTTTTACTCTGCCTTACCTCATAGGCAGCTGTTGACATGATGGTTTCCCAAACACTGGGCACTCTGTGCGGATGGGGCCTCTAGGTGGGACAAATACACCTAGGTGCAGGTATTAGCTACATATCTACATACAAATTTCCTAATTCTAAATATAGCTAGATCTTGAAAACTTTTTCTCTTATTTGCCAAATATCTCTTACCACACAATATTGTATTCAGTAGGTTATTAATGAATTCAAATGTTGTACGTAATTATATGGAGAAACAGGATTTGATCATGGTACCCAATATCAGTGTGGACAAAAAAAGAAGACTTTAGAAAACATATTTGAGGTTATACTTCTGAATATAAAACTTTGATCAAGGTAGAGACTTGCCAGAGTATTAAACGGGGGACCCATATTTTTAAAATATACACACACAGTTTAGGTTTCTCCTCCCTGCTTAAATATTAATCATGGGAAAGAAATAAGAATTAGACACTTGGCTGATGTGCCTATGTTTTAGTTGAGCTGACATGTCCAATATAAATGCCAAGGAACCAGTCTGCTTGGAGCCTCCTTGGATCCTTTGACTTTTGGCATTTTTCACTAAGTTCCTAGACGGCTCCTTTCTTTTTCACTCTCCTCTTGTTTGGAGCTGTTAAAAATCTGTAATCCCTAGTCTTTGTTCCAGTTTTATCAGAAGTTGAAATACAGCCCCCACTTAAATTTTCCCAATAAACAAAGTGCCATGTTGTCGCAGCCTAGCCTTTCACCTCGTTACAGTGGTAGCGGAGTGTGATGTCACAGCTGACCCAATACCAGCCTGCCCATAAATGATACAGCCTGTTCCCCCTTTGCTTCCTGGCTCAAGCACCGGGAAGGAGCTTAGTATGAAATTCATGCCGTGTTGACAGATTTAAAAGTTGCTACAAACTCTAACAGACAGCAACTGCAGTTTGTAGACACACACAACATGCACCGTTCTCTTGTATTCCTAAGTGATGACATTCTTCGTTTAAAGAGTTACGTTTATATAGCTCATTACTGTGGCCTGTCTATGAAATGAGGGTGGTGGAGAGAAGGGGAAAGAAGGCTAAATTGGATATGAAGACATTTACCAGAAGAATTTTCCAAATGTTAATGAGCAGCTTAAAGGGCTGCACACGTGTTGCAATGTAATTGGGTTTGCTGCCTTGTGGGGACTCTCTAGCTTTTCCACGCTTGCCCATTGTACTTTGAGAGGTGGAATGCGCCCCTTAGATTTCTAACACTTTGACTCGGAGGATCCACATGGTGCTAAATTGTAAATCTGCAGACAGCCAAGAAACAGGGCCAAGCTCCAGTGACTCTTGTTTGGTTTGGGCTTTTCAAGCAATTAAATGAATGGCAGTCTCTAAATGTCCCAGGGGAGGTAAACATGCTATGAGGAGAATTTACTGGAAAGGGGCAAGGAGGGGTTCCTTCCCTGTTATGGGGACTTTTCCTGGAAAAAAAGAATAAGCAATTATATCCAAACGTGTCCTGAGAATCCTGCCAACCTGCTCCTATTCCTTAGTACCCATCACCTTCACAGTCTGAGTTCTCCATTAGGAAGGTCTTGGATTTTTTCCATGTGAAGCAATTGCAGCTCAGATCGAGGTTATATTGCAGTTAAATACGTGTACATTTTGAAAAGTTTCCTTTGGTTACCAAAGGGGAAAGGGGGGGTGGGGGTTTCAAATTAGGGGTATAGGTTTAAGAGAGACAAACAACTGTGTGTAGAATAGATAAGCAATAAGGATATATTTTGTAGCACAGGGAATTATAGCCATTATCTTATAATAACATTTAATGGAGTATAATCTGTAAAAATACTGAATCACAATGCTTCATACCTGAGATTAATATAATACTGTAAATAAACTATACTTCAACAACAACAACAACAAAAATAAATAAAAGATTCCCTTTGGTCATTTTGCAGCCTCTTATACAGCAGCTATGTCCGTCTATCAGAGAAGGAGCAAGATGCTCCTCAATCTTGATCCAAGAAGACAGGTTGTCCCCATTGTAGCTTGTCTCCAGATTCCTGGCACAGGGGCACAGTGTGGGGATAACCACAGTGGGGAGTGGTGAGCTGCTGGGTGGGATTCACAGATGCCAGGGCTTCTGCCCTCTCTGAAATAATGCATGGGGGCCACGGAGAACTTCCGGTTGCATGTTGCCAGTCTGGGTGAACTTAGTTTTGACTTTTGTTATAATTCAGGAGAGAGTTTTATTGAACAGTGGAAAGTCCTTGATTTAGGGGACCATAAATTACTCTTGCAGAAGTAGGGGGCTATTGACTAGTGCAGAGATTCTGTAAGGTGGTCTGAAGCTTCTTAAGGCAAGAGTCATAGGTTTTCTGAAGTTGCATTTGCTTAGGTGTAAGTTTGGCCATGATGATGGCCTAGCGAAATGAGTCCCTTCTGCCTCAATTATTTCTTTGGAGGCATATGCTTGTGATTCTTATTATTGTGAGGGTGCTAGTCACTGGCTTAGCATGCCAGCTGGACTGGGTTGACTCTTCATTAACCTTTTAATTTTCTGCCTGGGTTCCTATTTTGGCGATCTGTTGTATTACAAAATACTCTCTTTTTGGTTTGATCTTAATTGTTATGTGGCGATTAAACATGAAGAGCAATATGAAATTAATTGGATAGTATTTAGATATGAGTATTTTCAGCCTTTGTATTTGGATTTAAACTTAGTAACAACAGAAATAAAAGAAGGAGGTCGTTCTGAGGTGACTCCCCATTTGCACGATTAGGTAAAGCTCAGAGGAACAATCTGAATGCTAGATGAGTCTCCAAATTCAGAAGAATCTTTAAACTACCAATGTCAACCATGAGGCATCTAAGATCATTACCCACCCTTCTCCTTTTCCCCTCAGTGTGACCAACTATGTATGTCTCAGGTATCAGGAAGCCATAAATAGGTTTGTCACATCCTCTGGTCCTATGTAGGGAGTTAAGGTAGACACACAAAGCAACAAAATTCTGTAAAGCAATTATCCTTCAGTTAAAAATAAATTAATTAAAAAATAACTAATAATTGGAGGTGGCTTGAAAGTGCAGTGGGATAACATGCTCTGGGAATTTGGTAGGATAGCTCACTTTTTCCCATAATTGTCCCAGAAAAATCATCATAAAGCCTCTGTTAGATGCCTTCACACAGGAGAGAGATTAAATCATCTCATTTAATCTTTTCAACATCCTGGAAATGTAGGTATTTTATTTTCATTTACCTAATTAGGAACATGAGGGTCCCAGAGATTAATTAACTTATTCAAGATCCTGTAGACAGAATAATATAGTTAGAATTTGAATCCAAGTCAGACTGTGGCAGATTGGGGCACTGTATTATAAGTAAGTAACGTTGCTCAGCAATACGTGAACCATGAACTTCCTGATGTTCAAGCTGGTTTTAGAAAAGGCAGAGGAACCAGACATCAAATTGCCAGCATCTGCTGGATCATGGAAAAAGCAAGAGAGTTCCAGAAAAACATGTATTTCTGCTTTGTTGACTATGCCAAAGCCTTTGACTGTGTGGATCACAATAAACTGTGGAAAATTCTGAAAGAGATGGGAATCCCAGACCACCTGACCTGTCTCTTGAGAAATCTGTATGCAGGTCAGGAAGCAACAGTTAGAACTGGACATGGAACAACAGACTGGTTCCAAATAGGAAAAGGAGTACGTCAAGGCTGTATATTGTCACCCTGCTTATTTAACTTCTATGCAGAGTA
>SJYT01001186.1:50875-132630 GCA_006410635.1 Cephalophus harveyi | reverse complement strand
CAGTTAGAACTGGACATGGAACAACAGACTGGTTCCAAATAGGAAAAGGAGTACTTCAAGGCTGTAGATTGTCACCCTGCTTATTTAACTTCTATGCAGAGTACATCATGAGAAATGCTGGGCTGGAAGAAGCACAAGCTGGAATCAAGATTGCTGGGAGAAATATCAATAACCTCAGATATGCAGATGACACCACCCTTATGGCAGAAAATGAAGAAGAACTAAAGAGCCTCTTGATGAAAGTGAAAGAGGAGAATGAAAAAATTGGCTTAAAGCTCAACATTCAGAAAACGAAGATCATGGCATCTGGTCCCATCACTTCATGGCAAATAGATGGGAAACAGTGGCTGACTTTATTTTGGGGGGGCTCCGAAATCACTGCAAATGGTGACAGCAGCCATGAAATTAAGATACTTACTCCTTGGAAGGAAAGTTATGACCAACCTAGATAGTACATTCAAAAGCAGAGATATTACTTGGCCAACAAAGGTCCATCTCTTCAAGGCTATGGTTTTTCCAGTAGTCATGTATGGATGTGAGAATTGGATTATGAAGAAAGCTGAGTGCTGAAGAATTGATGCTTTTGAACTGTGGAGTTCGAGAAGACTCTTGAGAGAGTCCCTTTGACTACAAGGAGATCCAACCAGTCCATCCTAAAGGAAACCAGTCCTGAATATTCATTGGAAGAACTGATGAAGCTGAAACTCCAAAACTTTGGCCACCTGATGGGAAGAACTGACTCATTTGAAAAGACCCTGATGCTGGAAAAGATTGAAGGTGGGAGGAGAAGGGGATGACAGAGGATGAGATGGTTGGATGGTATCACTGACTGAATGGACATGAGCTTGAGTAAACTCCGAGAGTTAGTGATGGACAGGGAGGTCTGGCATGCTGCAGTCCATGGGGTCGCAAAGAGTCAGACATGACTGAGCGACTGAACTGAATATGCAGAAACTTTAAAAAGTCATACAAATGAACTTATTTACAATACAGAAACATACTCACAGACTTAGAGAACAAATTTATGGTTACCAGGGAAAAAGGTTGGGGAGAGGAATACTTCGGGAGTTTGGAATTGACATGTACACACTACTGTATTTAAAATAGATAACCAACAAGGACCTACTGTATAGCACAGGGTATTCTGGTTAATATTCTGTAACAATCTAATTGGCAAATGAATTTGAAAAAGGATACATATACATGTATAACTGAATCACTTTGACAAGTGAGACAAATAGAAGAGAGATGTGTACAGGTATAACTGAATCACTTTGAAACTAAGACAGCATTGTTAATCAAGTACATGTGTACGTTCTCAGTTGCTTCAGGCGTGTCTGACTCTTTGTGACCCTAGAGACTGTAGCCCGCCAGGCTCCTCTGTCCATGGGATTCTCCAGGCAAGAATACAGGAGTGGGTTGCCATGCCCTCCTCCAGGGGATCTTCCCGACCCAGGAATGGAACCCAGGTCTCCTGCATCTCCTGCATTGCAGGTGGATTCTTTACCCACTGCAACACCTGGAAAGCCCATAATTAACTATACGCTGATATAAAACACAAAGTTAATCAGAAAAGAACAGAGCTGTGGGTGAGCTTCTGAGGGTGAATGAGGAGGCTGAAGACATCCTTGCTCACAGACATCAGAGTCAGGTTCCTCGGGCCAGCCTCCCGTCAGAAGGTGTTTGGTATCTTTAAGGGAAGCAGAGAACAGTAACGTCTCTCCAGGGAGGGAACAGGAATAAAAGTCAGGAGCAGGCTGGGGTGTCCAGAATGGGATGACCTCAAACACTCGCTTTGGCACCTGGGGTCCACTTTTACTCTAAGGAGAGATTGGTCAACCAACCAGCAGAATTCTTGTTACTGGATAGAGTGACTTCTTTCACCAGCTCTGACAAGTTCTTACCCTCTGATTCCCCTTCTGTAGATCAGATGCAAATACTATTTGTCTATTACTAGAATCTTTGTTTAGACAAACTGAGAGTGATGGTTTAGGTTGAGGTTCACTTTCCTTTACACGCTCATCCTGAGCACACTGCAGCCACGCCAGTTAGACTGAAAGATGTGCCAGGCTCATGGGATTGTCTAATGGTCCCCAAATCTCCTTAGCAACACATTTATAAAGGCTCTTAGAATAGACTGCGTCTGCAGCTGACTAATTCCATCCATTACGTGTTGCTTTTTACTGGTTCCATTTGGAAGAAGATCTTTCCCTCTGTGAGCCTCAATTATCTCCCTGATAAAATGGGGGGGGGGTCGTTACTGAGAATGATGATGATAGCTTGCCTCTAACATGGGGTTGCTGTGAAGATAATCAAAGGAATGTATGTAAAAATGTAAACTGTCAAGTGCCCAACTGAAGCAGATGTATCTAACAGTCTACATGATAAAATGGAGCAAGCTCTGGACTGGGAGTTAGACTTTATGCAATTTCAGAGGCTGAACACATCACTTAACATTTCAGGGGGATACTTTCCCACCTGTGAAATGTAAGCCATAACCCTGGACTTTCCCCCTAGCAGGACTAGTATGGAACCCATGTGAGCATTCTGGAAAGTCATCTATAAACTGTAATGTGGTGTGCAGGCATCCAGGACAGCCAGACTCACCGAGGGTTTCTACCATGGAAAAGTCACATGGCAAATCCCTTTGTAAAGCAAATAATCTCCTGCTCACATATGCCTCAAGTCCAAAACACACTTAGGTTTCCATTTTAAACCAGCTCAAATGAATTTGCCAAATGTTCCATACCAAGGTGAACTTTACTTAGTGGCTGTTTGACGAATGAATGAATGAGTGAGTGAAGGAATGACTGAACAATGCCAGGTATAATGAAGACATAGATGGCTTTCTTATGGCTCCAGCTTCATGTGATGTTTTTAAATTCCTCTGTACAATTAGTTTCGTGAACCACCAGGCAGCATAAATCTTTATTGGTACTAAGAGAATCTGAATTACTGAAAAATCATCTCTTCCTACAAAGTTTTATTAGAAGTGTGACACATGTTATATGGTGTTTCTGTTAATTGAGCACTGAGTGAGGGAAATGCACACAGATGCAGAGAACTCACCGGGCAAGCAGGCAAGACCTGGCTTCTGCACCTGGTCTCATCGCTGTCCTGGGTCTCTGTCCCCACCCAGCGCCCTGAGCTCTGCCGGCTGTAAGGAAGACCCTGCCAGCTTCTCTTGTGATCAGTCTCTTTTCTCCACCCACTGTAAGCCCCACCCTTCAATGTCTGGGCTGCAGTCTCTTCTCACCCCATTCAAAACCCACACAGTAGCATCGTTAAGTAAGTAGAGCTGCATGAAGACAGACACATGTCAGTGTCCTCAGATGTCACTCACTAGGGTACCACATGGTTCATTCCATGGGAACTCTTTCTCTGACATAAACCCATCTTTACTATATTGACAGTATATAACTTCAGTTTGCTAACTGATTAAGCTGTATGTCTTATATGAAAATGTATAAAGGGGGGAATATGGTGGTGTGAATGAGCTCTCTTGGACACCTGAAGATGTAGCTTCCAAATTTGAACTGATTAAATGGCATCTGTATACAAAAAAAAAAAAAAACAGAAAACCACACACACAGTAGATGGTTCCTGCTTACTCTGCCAGCAACAAAGGAAGCCACAGCTGTCTGATTGCCTGGGTGCCTGGCATTGTGTGACTCTCTTTCTGGTGCCCCTTCACATCCCACAAAACATCCCCTCCTGTTCCGTCCCCTGCTCAGTCCAGCACCTTGTGTACGACACCCCTGTGTTACAGGACACTGCTCTCAAGTGCATTTTCTGGCCCTTCCCTAACACTGTTCAAAAAAGTGATGGACTGGAGATGTGTGTCCAGTCCTCAAAGAACTTCCCTTAAAGAGCTGCAGTAGGAGAAAGCCTCATTCAGTGGTGAAAATGATGACTAGCTTGGATGATGACCAATTCAGATAATTGGCCATAGACCTCTAATCTTGCTGGCATGCCTCTGTCACTCAGCAGGGAACCGGCCGATCATTCCATCAATACATTTATTTTGTCAGCTGTCTCTGTGTGGCGCCTACACGTCTCAGCTGGGTAACTTAGGCTGAGAAGTGGAAACCTGCCAATATCAGAATCATTTCATCCCTATCATGTGCCTTTCTTGTCATAAGGAGTTTCAATGCATTTCTGCCTGGCTTGGCAATTCTAAGCCAGGACCTTGCTTTTAGCTGCTGGGTCCCTTTAATTATTACTACCAAATTCCAATCAGCTTGAGTCAGTGCATTTCCAAAGTGCATTAACTCAGTAAGTTCCATCCACAAGATTTCTATTTATTCTATCCCACATTCCCCTTTATAAACACACACACACACACACACACACACTCTCTCTCTCTCTCTCTCTCTCTCTCTCAACCAGTATCACTTTGAACTGGTTATTTCTTCTTAGCAGAGAATACATTTATGTACACTATACAAATTTATTTTCATGATTTTTCATGCACAGTTTTTCCTAAGAGTAATTTTACTCCTGTCAGAAGGAAAGAACTAGATTTTTCACAATGTTAAATAACTAAACTATTGCCTGTTCAATCCTGAAATGTGAAAGTGTTAGTCACTCAGTCATGTCTGACTTTTTTCGACCCTATGTGCTATAGCCGGCCAGGCTCCTCTGTCCATGGAATTCTCCAGGCAAGAACACCTGTGTGGGTTGCCATTTCCTCCCCCAGAGGATCTTCATGATCCAGTGGCTGAACTCCAGTCTTCTGCAGATTCTTTACCATCTGAGCCACCAGGGAAGCCCAAACACTGAGTCCTTCCTAAACTGGGTACATAGTTGCATTTTGAGAGGTGAAGCAAAAAAAAAAAAAAAGCCAAAAAATAGTTCTCAGAGAAAAAGTACCTATTATTTTCTTAAATCCCGAGCCATCTATGGGAAATTCCCTGATGCTGGGAAAGACTGAGGAGGAGAAGAGGGCAAGAAAGGATGAGACGGTTGGATGGCATCATCGACTCAACGGACATCGGTTAGAGCAAACTCCAGGAGACAGAGAAGGACAAGGAAGCTTAGCATGCTGCAGTTCATGGGTTCACAAAGAGCTGGACATGACTGAGCAACTGAACAAGAACAACAGTGAGACGAGGACATCACACACCTCACGAGAAAGTGATCCTCATTAGCCTGTCCCAACCATCAGGACTAGGGGCGCACCACAGTGCTCTTCCCCTTACAGGAAGCTTGCCTGCTGCTATCCAGGCAACCAGCACCTCTGAGCATCACACCAACTAAACTGATTTTGCTCTGATGTTGTAGATTGGGCATCCAGGCATGGAAGGGGGGTGAACGTGAGTTTTCAAGTCAGGTCTGCCTTCAAACCAAGCCCTGGCACCTTCTGATCATGGATATGCTTCGTCACTATACAACAGGAACCGTAATAGGGTTGTCGTCTGGGGTCAAGATAAACAGTGCACACACCCATAACAGAGTGTCTGTTACCTGGTAGCTCCTCAAAGGTCTACACCTGCCACTGCTAGCTCTTATCCCAGCGCAGTCATTACCCAAGTATATAAACAGCAATACTTGGAACTTATCTTGAAACAATCCTTGGATACCTAACCCTTCGCAAAACAACAACAATAACTAGTGTTGGGATGCTACTAATGAACTCCCAATATATATCATCCTTTTCTTTAATAGGGTTTCCCAGATTGGCTCAGGGGTAAAGAATCCGCCTGTCAAAGAAGGAGACTCAGGAGATTAGGGTTTGATCCCTGAGTTGGGAAGATTCCCTGGAGGAAGAAATGGCAACGCACTCCAGCATGCTTATCTGGAAAATTCCATGGACAGAGGAGCCTGTCAGGCTACAGTCCATAGGATTGCTACGAGGTAGACATGGCTGAACATATGCATATACTTCTTTAATAACATAATCATGATTTCCCACTACAATATTGTTAGTCACTTGGACGAGTACCTTCCACAGCCTCCCTTGAATCTATACTCAGATATGACTAAGTTCATATCATATACTAGATATGACTAAGTATAAGTAGTGTGAAATTTTTTTAACTTTTTTTTTTTTATTTCAGGAAATATCTTTAAAAGAAGGAGGCATCCTCTTTTACCTTCCACTTCTTCCATCTTGTTGCCTGGAACATTTATGTGAAGGCCCGTGCTCTAGGAACCATATTGGACTATGAGGACAGTCTCATAGCCTAGGAGCATGGAGTTGAAGAACACTGGATCTCTCACATCTTCCCATAATGGCTTTATAAGTCATGAGCCACTTATTCCAAGACTTCTTTTATATAAGACAGAAATCTATCAAGTTACTGGAGGATTTCCTATTATAAACAGGCAAAGGAACTCACGTGCCTGATTTCCTCCATTCCTCTTCTCCTCCACATCAGCTCCAGGACCAGTTGGGTTCTATTTCTTTTCTTCCCCCTTTATTTCAAAGATTCTAAGGTCCAGGATAGATGCTCCCATTAGCTGAGTTTAGCTCAGGTGCCTGACTTTTCTCTACCAGGCATGAGGGACGTTGGATCTGGAGGAGGGAGCCGCCAGAGACTCCTGGACTGACCACGCCCAGGAGGAGAGGGTAATATCCCAGAGGGAAAGGAGGGTGCCACTGCCACGGGTCTGCCAGGTAACTTTCCATTCCCCCCTCTCCGGCTGAGCAGCTTGTCACTTCCGAGACCGCAGCAGGAGCAGCAACCAGTGTGTTTGCAACTGTGAATGCTAATATCTCTGACTTCCCCAAAGGGACAGACAACACTTACATCATGGGGTGACTCTCACCACGGCACAGGAAGTCACGTATTTGCGGCAGAGTAGAAGGGTGGGGACTTCTCTGTCCCAACATTTACTGCAGGTCTACTAAGGCCAGGCCTACTCTGCACACTAAGGACACAAGGGTGCGGAGTTAACCGGCCTGCCTGGTGCCCGCAGCCTGGAGGGAGATGCACAAGTTGACAGACAAGTGTGTGAGACACGCTGCGGTGGAGAGCTGGGTAGGGGGCTATAGGAGGCACAGAGCAGCGTGGAACCCAGGCTGGGAGGACGTGGGGAGGTGGAGGGACAATTTCCACAGCGAGCCCAACTTCAGAGCAGAAGAGGAGCTGGGGGAAGCAGAGGGCTGAGCAGGCTGGAGGCAGGGAGGGAGAGAGAGCAGGGCACGTCTGGGGAAGTGCAAGTTACGCCGCTGGTCTTACTGGAGCCCAGAGTGTGAGGAGGTGTCGTGGGCCAGGAGCAGGCCGTGGAAGGCCCCGTGGGATGCACACTGGAGCCCAGATTTATTCTGTAACCACGGGAGAGCCATTGCAGCCTCGTAATCATGAGAAGTGACTTGATGAAATATGCATTGCAGGGTGATTAGAATAATGACTCAGTGTGGAAAATGGATGGCGGTGGAGGGGGCCAGAGTCAAGGCCAGTTGACCAATCAGGAGCCTGTTGAGATAATATAAGCAAAAATAACGGTGCCTTGAACTGAAAAGAACACTGCTTTACAGAAGAACAAATACAGCAATGTTGTGCTCCTGGCCAGTTCTGTTTGGTTCACCCAGTGAAAGCCAAAACCATGGTGCTAAACACTAGGCACGTCCGCGTGCATCCAGGGGAACCAGGACCGAGTGAACAGAGGGCTGGGAGCCCGCTTGATCCTCTAGAGGAGCATCAGAAAGTTAGCAGTTCACTCAGTGCTTCTTAGACCATCTCTCTGGAATGTCAGTGATTTCCAACAAGCCCTTCCTTTGTCAGGGGCTGGAAAGCTGACTGATAAGAATGGCACTCTGGTGGGACTTCCCTGGTGGTCCAGTGGTTAAGACTTCTGCTTCCAGGGCAGAGGGTGTGGGTTCAACCCCTGGTTGGGAACTAAGATCCCAATGCCTGATGGCCAAAAAGCCAAAACACAAAACTGAAGCAGTAGTGTAACAAATTCAACAAAGACTTCAAAAAAGATCCACATCTCCAAGAGGAGTGGGATGGGGTGGGAGGTGGGAGAGGGGTGGAAGGTGGGAGAGAGGTCAGGAGGGAGAGAATAGATGTGTACTTAGGGCTGATTCACGTTATTGTACAGCAGAAACCAATACAATGTTATGAAGTAATTATCCTCCAATGAAAAAAAATTTTTTTAAGAAAACTGGTCAAGGATATGAAGAAGTACTTCACCAATGATGAACTACAAATTATTTTTAAAATAAATACAAAGTTAAACGTTACTAGTGTTTACACAAAATAAATGAAAATATGATGCCATTTTCTCCCTTAAAAAAAAAAAAACACAGTTGACATCAAAACATCTTTAAAAGAAAAAAGAATAGTGTTGCTGGTTATACCAGCATTTTGAATGAATGAAGGAGCATGCCATTCATGCAAAGTCTCTTCAGTCGTGTTCAATTCTTTGCGACGCTATGGACTGTAGCCCGCCAGGCTCCTCTGTCCATGGGATTCTCCAGGCAAGAATACTGGAGTGGGTTGCCATGGCTTCCTCCAAGGGATCTTCCAACTCGGGGATTGAACCCAGGCCTCTTATGTCTCCTGCATTGGCAGGCGGGTTTGTTCCCACTAGTGCCACCTGGGAAGGCCCCAGATAAGGAAAGAATGAATGAATACATGAATTTATCAATGAATTGCATTTCTGGATCAGGGTAACTCTGGTTTCCACAGTTAAACTTCAAGGTGGAGAGATTTTTGTCTGTTTCCCCATCTCTGTCTTTAAAAATATAATGCTGCTGCTGCTTAGTTGTTCAGCCATGTCCGACTCTTTGCGACCCACGGACTGCAGCCCACCAAGCTCTTCTGTCCATCAGATTCTCCAGGCAAGAACACTGGAGCGGGTTGCCATGCTGCTTCTCCAGGGCATCTTCCCAACCCAGGTATCAAGCCAGCGTCTCTTACGTCCTCTGCACTGGTAGGTGGGTTCTTAACTACTAGTGCCATTATTGAACCATCCTTACCCCCTCACATCCACAGAAAGAACTGAGCAATTATCCTCCATCAGAAGCAGTATCTGGCATGCAAATGAGACAACATATAGCCTGAAATTTTAAATGATCTTAGAGTCTTTTACTGATGGTGGAGCCAAATAATTTAGGAAATGTATTTTTCATAAATGCAGAATAAAATTTAAGCAGATAGGTAACACATGGATGGAGAAGGCAATGGCACCCCACTCTAGTACTCTTGTCTGGAAAATCCTATGGACGGCGGAGCCTGGTAGGCTGCAGTCCATGGGGTTGCTAAGAGTCAGACATGACTGAGCGACTTCCCTTTCACTTTTCACTTTCATGCATTGGAGAAGGAAATGGCAACCCACTCCAGTTTTCTTGCCTGGAGAATCCCAGGGATGGGGGAGCCTGGCGGGCTGCCATCTATGGGGTCGCACAGAGTCGGACACGACTGAAGCGACTTAGCAGCAACACATGCAACCTGACTTATCAAACATCTTGTTACTCTGTAAAAACCTTCACTGAGCTGTTGGCCTTCTCTTTGGAGCCCTGCAAGATGGAGACTTTTTTCCCAGGGATGGCTCTTGTCCTGGTGGGAATGAATTCAGCCAAGGAAACAATGTGTCATATGCCTTGCTCGTCAGTTTATGTATTTATGCTGAATTGTCCATAATGGGTTTATTCCCTCTCCATTCTGACTCTTAATCTCCTGAAAGAAGACAAGGAAATCGTCTAGGGTAAATCCACATACAGGATTATCAAGCAGAGGCTGGCCCACGCCTCATATTTAGAGAATTCTATGGACATTCGCCAATGCATGGTCAAATCTGTCCATTAGCAACTTTGGGCCTATTGTTTTTCAGTTGCTTAAGTCGCGTCCAACTCTTGGCGACCCCATGGACTGCAGGCTTCTCTGTCCTTCACTGTCTCCCAGAGTTTGCTCAAACTCATGTCCACTGAGTCGGTAATGCCATTGAGCCATCTTGCTTCCTCCAAGGGATCTTCCAACTCGGGGATTGAACCCAGGCCTCTTATGTCTCCTGCATTGGCAGGCGGGTTTGTTCCCACTAGTGCCACCTGGGAAGGCCCCAGATAAGGAAAGAATGAATGAATACATGAATTTATCAATGAATTGCATTTCTGGATCAGGGTAACTCTGGTTTCCACAGTTAAACTTCAAGGTGGAGAGATTTTTGTCTGTTTCCCCATCTCTGTCTTTAAAAATATAATGCTGCTGCTGCTTAGTTGTTCAGCCATGTCCGACTCTTTGCGACCCACGGACTGCAGCCCACCAAGCTCTTCTGTCCATCAGATTCTCCAGGCAAGAACACTGGAGCGGGTTGCCATGCTGCTTCTCCAGGGCATCTTCCCAACCCAGGTATCAAGCCAGCGTCTCTTACGTCCTCTGCACTGGTAGGTGGGTTCTTAACTACTAGTGCCATTATTGAACCATCCTTACCCCCTCACATCCACAGAAAGAACTGAGCAATTATCCTCCATCAGAAGCAGTATCTGGCATGCAAATGAGACAACATATAGCCTGAAATTTTAAATGATCTTAGAGTCTTTTACTGATGGTGGAGCCAAATAATTTAGGAAATGTATTTTTCATAAATGCAGAATAAAATTTAAGCAGATAGGTAACACATGGATGGAGAAGGCAATGGCACCCCACTCTAGTACTCTTGTCTGGAAAATCCTATGGACGGCGGAGCCTGGTAGGCTGCAGTCCATGGGGTTGCTAAGAGTCAGACATGACTGAGCGACTTCCCTTTCACTTTTCACTTTCATGCATTGGAGAAGGAAATGGCAACCCACTCCAGTTTTCTTGCCTGGAGAATCCCAGGGATGGGGGAGCCTGGCGGGCTGCCATCTATGGGGTCGCACAGAGTCGGACACGACTGAAGCGACTTAGCAGCAACACATGCAACCTGACTTATCAAACATCTTGTTACTCTGTAAAAACCTTCACTGAGCTGTTGGCCTTCTCTTTGGAGCTCTGCAAGATGGAGACTTTTTTCCCAGGGATGGCTCTTGTCCTGGTGGGAATGAATTCAGCCAAGGAAACAATGTGTCATATGCCTTGCTCGTCAGTTTATGTATTTATGCTGAATTGTCCATAATGGGTTTATTCCCTCTCCATTCTGACTCTTAATCTCCTGAAAGAAGACAAGGAAATTGTCTAGGGTAAATCCACATACAGGATTATCAAGCAGAGGCTGGCCCACGCCTCATATTTAGAGAATTCTATGGACATTCGCCAATGCATGGTCAAATCTGTCCATTAGCAACTTTGGGCCTATTGTTTTTCAGTTGCTTAAGTCGCGTCCAACTCTTGGCGACCCCATGGACTGCAGGCTTCTCTGTCCTTCACTGTCTCCCAGAGTTTGCTCAAACTCATGTCCACTGAGTCGGTAATGCCATTGAGCCATCTCATTTGCTTTTGCCCCTTTCTCCTTCTGCCCTCAATCTTTCCCAGTATCAGGGTATTTTCCAATGAGTCGGCTCTTTGCATCAGGTGTCCCAGAAAATTCCAGGGGCCTTCTGGACAATTTAAGTCAGGACACGAAGTGTTTGATCACACAAAACCATAGCACAGGACTTCCCTGGTTGAGAATCTGCCTGCCAGTGCAGGGGACACGGGTTCAGTCTCTGGTCTGGGAAGATTCCACATGTCGTGGGGCAACTAAGCCTTGTGCCACAACTACTAATCCCATGCTCTGGAGCCCGACAGTGGAATCTACTGAAGCGGGCACGCTGCAGCCTGTGCTCTGCAACAAGAGGAGCCACCGCAATGAGAAGCCCAGGCACCACAGCTGGACAAAGCCCACCACAGCAGGGAAGACCCAGTGCAGCCAAAAATGAATACTATAAATAAAATTTTAAAATAAAATGAACACTCCCCCACAGAGGAGCCTGGCAGGCTACAGTCCATGAATCGGACACAACTTAGCGAGTGAACAGCAACAACACACAAACATGCCTCTACTAAGCAAATCAATTAGATTTAATGAGCACAACAAAAAAGTTTAAAAAAACGATAGCACAAACTCATGTTCAACCAAAAAGCACCTACGGACCACCTCAGACTCATGAGAATAGTTACTATAAGAATAAAAATGAATAAAAAAACAAAATAGCGAGTGTTGGTAAGGGTGGTGAGAAAATGGAGCCCTTGTGTGCTCCTGGTAGAAGTGTAAAATGATACAGTCACTGTGGAAAACAATATGGTGCGTTCTCAGAATTTTTTTAAATAGAACTAGTAAGTGATTCAGCAATGTCACTTCCGGGTATGTATTCAAAAGAATTGAAACCAGAGTCTCAAAGAGTCATTTGGACACCCATGTGTATAGCAGCGTTATTCGCAATAGCTAAAAGCATTATTCACATTTGCTAAAACCCAAATGTCCAACTGACAACGGATGACTAGATAAGCAGAATGTGGTACGTGTACATGCATACCAAGGAGCATTATTCAGCCTTAAAAAGGAAGGAGATTCTTTACCAGCTGAGCCACCAGGGAAGCCCCGGAAGGAGACTCTGGCACAAGCTACAACCTGGATGAACCTGGAGGACACTATGTTAAGTGAAATAAGTCAATCACAGAAAGACAAATACTGTATGGCTACACTTAAATGAGAAACCCTGAGTAGTCAAAAAATTCATAGAGACAGAAAGTAGAATGGTGGTGGCCAGGGGCTGAGGGGAGCAGCGCACAGGGAGTTAGCACTTGATGGGTACAGGGTTTCGGTTTTATGAGACGAGAAGCGTTCTAGAGATGGCTGATGGCCTCTGAACTGAACTGCATACATAAAATGGCTAGGATGATAAGTATGACATTGTGTGCATTTTACCACAATTTTAAAACAAAATTAAAAAGCATCAATGGGCCTGGAGAAGAGAAGGGGTACCAGAGCCAATGTAAAGTGCATCACGAGACTTTTTTTTTTAATGTATTTATTCCTCTTCATAATCTCACAGCCTTGTCATGGCAAAGGGGCTTGTGTAATTCAATGAAGCTATGAGCCAAACCGGGTCGGGCCACCCAAGATGGACAAGAGTTTATTTATTTGGCTGCGTTGAGTCTTAGTTGCAGCACATGGGATTTTCATTCCAGCATGCAGGATCTTTCATTTTGGTTCTCTGGCTTTGATGAGCAGGTTTAGCTGCTCTGTGGCATGTGAGATCTCAGTTCCCTGACCAGGGATTGAACCCGGGTCCCCTGCATTCCAAGGCAGATTCTTAACCACTGGACCACCAGAGAAGTCCCCCTGTGACTATTTTAAACCTAAGGGAAACGTCATCTCTTCTCGCCCTCTGCCCTCTCAGTCCTTGCCTTCCTCTATCTACCCTGCTCACTTTGGGGCTGTAGAGACCATCCCAGTGTCTTTAGAGCCTGGGAGCCGTGTACTCTACTTCTTCCGCCACCATTAAGGTCATTGCCAAGACTTCAGCCACGCCTTAGTTCACATTGAGCCCTAAATCGAACCTCCAGATCCCTCCCTTCCACTTTGTTTCACTCACATTGCCACTTGCCCCCTGGAAAGTTCCCTCTGCAGGTTCCACAGAGAACTCATTCTCTCTCCAAATACACCCTCCTTCCACGCCCTGATCTCAGTTAACAGTGTTATTCCTGACCCAGACTTCTCCAGCAGGGTCTTGGGGCTCTTTCTTGAACCATCCCTGCCTGCCTGCCTCTCCTTTTCTCATCTCTCAGGCAGCATCCTTTCATTTCTATCACCAGAATGTTGACTCTCTTTTCTCCATTATCCTCTTCCAAGCTTCCTGGCACAGTGCCCTGAGCTGCGTCACAGCCTAATTGATCCCTGAGCTTCCTGCATTCTCTGAATTCCTACGCTCTGGTTCCTACACTCCTTTTTAAAAACATAGGTGTGACAGGGTTTCTAACCCTCCTGCCTGTGTGCTTAGTTGCTCAGTCATGTCCGACTCTTTGCAACCCCACGGACTGTAGCCCGCCAGGCTCTGCTATCCATGGGGATTCTCCAGGCAAGAATACTGGAGTGGGTTGCCACGCCCTCCTCCAGGGGATCTTTCCAACGCAGGGACTGAACCCAGGTCTCCTTCACTGCAGGTGGATTCTTTACCATCTGAGCCACCAGGGAAGCCCTTGTAAAAGAAATCACCTCCATTGTCCCAAGACAGAGGGAGGTACTTTCAAATATCTCGGGAAATGAACTAATTCTCCCAGCTCTGGGTCAGATGACAATTTTCTGGTCTAACCACTTGTGACAAGAAGGCTGCGGTCATTTAGGAAGAAGGCAGTCGTGGGAGGCAGACTTCTAAAGATGACAGCCCAAGATTCCTGGCCCTTGGTTGTTAATCAAAGATGAATCTATGGAATGCTGAGAAGGGATTCTGATAATGCAAGTAAAATCCCAAATCAGTTAACTTTGAAATACCCAGAGATGATCTGGGTGGGCCTGACCCAACCAGGTGAAGCCTTGAAAGAGGAAGCTGTTTCTGTAGCAGAAGGTGGGGGATCAGAGAGAGTCAAAGAAAGAGAAGCATTCAATGTGCTGTTTTGGCTTTGAAGCCAGAGGAACCACCTGCAAGCCCACAGACCAGCCCCCAGGAGTAAAGCATGACCCCCCATTCTGCCAACAACTGAATGAACCTGGAAGCATCATCTTCCTTAGATCTTTCATGTAAAAGCCCAGCCTGGCCAATACCTTCATCTCAGCCCTGTAAGACCCCAGGCAGACTACTCACTCGAGCCCACCCACACATCTGCCTAAAGGACTGCAAGCTAACTAGGTGAAAAGTACACAGGACCTCTCTGCATTATCTTTGCAACTTTCTGTTAATCTGCAATTTCTAATTAAAAGCTTTTTAAAAAAATTCCACTTAAAATCTATTTAATAAAACACCTATGACTGAAGATAAAAGAAAAAAGTAAAGGACTGCCAGCTAATGAAGGTTTTAAGCCACTGCATTTGTGGCAAATGTGTAACAAAGCAATAGGAAATGAATACAGCACAGCCACTTTCTCTGCATGTCTCATGGTGGGGGCAGGGAGGGCTCCCTGGAGCCCAGGATATCCTGAGTGGACAATTTCCTCAGTAGCTGTTCCACCCACCAACCCATGTACCTCTATCTGTCCTTCATCACTTTCTCTGCCCTGTATTAGATTCACTTGGAACTTCACAGACTTTTCAAAAACAAGCCTAAGGACTGTAATTACTTTGCTCCTAATCTAGATATATTTCTGGAGAAGGCAATGGCAACCCACTCCAGTACTCTTGCCTGGCAAATCCCATGGACAGAGGAGCTAGTAGGCTGCAGTCCATGGGGTCGTTAAGAGTCGGACACGACTGAGCGACTTCACTTTGACTTTTCACTTTCATGCATTGGAGAAGGAAATGGCAATCCACTCCAGTGTTCTTGCCTTTAGAATCCCAGGGACGGCGGAGCCTGGTGGGCTGCCGTCTGTGGGGTAACACAGAGTTGAACATGACTGAAGTGACTTAGCAGCAGCAGCAGCAGCAGCAGATATATTTCAGACTGCCAAAGTCTAGTCTTTCCACATCATCTTTCCCACACATCCTTGTATATGCTTGTAATAAGCTTCCTAAATCAATATCAACTCCTCCCAGTACCCCATCCCCCACTTCTGTCCTCTCTCTCTGCCTCCCCCCTCCAACACACACACACACACTGCATGACCACATAATGCCCTGATCACCTATACTTCTTAACTGAAAGGAAATAAATGACAATTTTCAATAAGAAAATAAAAGAGCACCCATCCTTAATCACTATCCACACTGTTTGCCAACTGTGGTTTCTGAACATTAAATTTGGGGTCACTTAGAGAAAAATCTGAATCCCAGATGCCTTATTTAGTGGCTAAATGACAACTCTTGGTCTCAGTTTTATCATCTGCCAAATAGGTAAGTAATATCATATACCTCATAGCATTGCTATGCATGCATGCATGCTAAGTCATTTGTGTCCAACTCTTTGCAACCCTAAGGACCAGAGCAAGCCCAGGTTCCTTAGTCCGTGGGATTCTCCAGGCAAGAATACTGGATTGGGTTGCCATGCCCTCCTCCATGGGATCTTCCCGACCCAGAGATCGAACTTGCATCTCTTACGTCTTTTGAATTGGCAGGCGAGCTCTTTCCCACTAGTGCCACCTGGGAAGCCCAGCATTCCTATGAGGATTGCTTAAATAACGCCCACAGAGTTCTCAGCCACTGCTTGGCATGGCACTGAGTAAGTGGGGCCATTACACCTTTACTGTTATAAAGGAAATGAAAGTGTGTGAACCTTTAAACGTTAGGAATTAGCATAGCTCAGGCTCGCTCAAGGCTAGGTGCCCACGCTAGTTCAGTTTGGCTTGGGTTTTGAGTTTCAGTTCAATTCAGTTCAGTCGCTCAGTCGTGTCCGACTCTTTGCGACCCCATGAATCGCAGCACGCCAGGCCTCCCTGTTCATCACCATCTCCCGGAGTTCACTCAGACTCACGTCCACCGAGTCCATGACGCCATCCAGCCATCTCATCCTCGGTCGTCCCCTTTTCCTCCTGCCCCCAATCCCTCCCAGCATCAGAGTCTTTTCCAAGGAGTCAACTCTTCGCATGAGGTGGCCAAAGTACTGGAGTTCCAGCTTTAGCATCATTCCCTCCAAGGAAATCCCAGGGCTAATCTCCTTCAGAATGGACTGGTTGGATCTCCTTGGAGTCCAAGGGACTCTCAAGAGTCTTCTCCAACACCACAGTTCAAAAGCATCAGTTCTTTGGTGCTCAGCCTTCTTCACAGTCCAACTCTTACATCCATACATGACCACAGGAAAAACCATGGCCTTGACTAGATGGACCTTAGTCGGCAAAGTAATGTCTCTGCTTTTGAAAATGCTATCTAGGTTGGACATAACTTTTCTTCCAAGGAGTAAGCGTCTTTTAATTTCATGGCTGCAGTCACCATCTGCAGTGATTTTGGAGCCCAAAAAAATAAAGTCTGACACTGTTTCCACTGTTTCCCCATCTATTTCCCATGAAGTGATGGGACCAGATGCCATGATCTAAACAATTCTCTCCCTGGATCTGAGTCCATCTTTCTACCATATAAACGTTACCAAGCAACGTCCAGCTAGTCATTTTTGAGTTACACCTACGGACATAGGATGGTGAGGATCTGAGAAAGGGATGCAGACAGGAGCCAGCATCGTCATCTCTCCTGTCTCGTGCATTCCAGAGCAAAGCCCAGGATCCCGAGTGCTAGCAGCACACAAATAAGCCTGCAGCCAGTCGGGAGCTGCTCCCGGGGGCCGTGACTACCCTACCCCTGCGGCAGCTCAGAGCAGATTACTGACGATGTCAACAGCAAATCACCAGAGATTAAACGGGCACAAAGAAGTGCAGAGTGAGCCAGTAATTTCTCTGCATCTGATGTTCAAAAGAAAGTGATTGAGGACACAGAAAATGCAGTAGAATTTGACATGGTACAAGGGGCCTTTGCTACCAGCAGCTCTTGGGACCTGGGCAAAATCTAAGGCATACTGTGGTCCCAAGTGCTCTTAGCCTGGCAGCGAAACTAACATGCTTAATATCGCGCTCACCACCTCACTTTTGTTAGATTTTTCCTACCTGAGCCTAATCAAGGGAACTTTGAGCTGGAGGGCTCTTATATCATTTTCAAGGATTTGGAGTAAGTTAGAGCTACCTTTCAAATTCAAGTCCTGGGTGTATTATTTTAATAATGGCATTAAACTCTCTGGTTCCCATTTGTTCTTTGAAACATGAGAACAAGTGATTCCCCCGTAGAGGTGTCAAGATTAATCGAGAAAACACATAAATGGCACCTAGCGCATTGCCTTCGACGTGATACAGTGGGTGCTTGCCAAGTGGTATATGTCAGCTTGCAGGGCTGCATTTCACACCAGGATGAAAACTTCCCAGAGGCAAGTGAGTGCGTTGGTGTTTAATTGCTCAGTCGTGTCCGACTCTTTTGCGACCCCATGGACTGTAGCCTACCAGGCCCTTCTGTCCATGGGATTTCCCAGGCAAGAGTACTGGAGTGGATTGCCATTTCCTCCCCCTAGGGATCTTCCTGACCCAGGGATCAAACCCTCGTCCCCTGCACTGGCAGGAGGGTTCTTGGCCACTGAGCCAGCAGGGGAGCCCTCATGAGTGGATAGGTTTGAGTAGATAAAACCCTCTGAACTCACACTGCATCCACGAGTGGATTCCAAAAGCAAACCTGTTCTGGAACTTTGGGTTGGGTTAGAATGATGGGAAATGCAAGCTGCTTTCATTGAATAAAAGGGGAAAGGGAGGGAGAAAAGAAATGGGAACACTTCATTTTGCAGACAAACTGGAAAGTGATTCCAGGGCTTGAGAATTAATTACCCAGACTTGTCCAGTGTTCTGCCACCATGTAGAGACAAAATAACAAGACTGAACATGCCCACATCAGTGACAGTCCAGTGGCCTTGTCAACTCACTGGAGACTTGGTACATGTTACCCGGAAATCCTGCGGTAGGTGGGCAGGGTCTGAGAACACCCGGCAGCACCTCCACTTCTGGGTATTAAATGCTCCAAAGTGAGCAGGCAGGTACCATTCATCTCAGGCAGGAGGTCCTCACCTGGGGTTTGTAATCATAAATTTGGATGGAGGGGGAAACAAAAAAAGTACATCTCTAAGTTTCCCTTACCTCTAACTGAAATCTAGCATTTCCGTCCATTTATGGGCACAGACAACAAGCTGCAGTAGAATCAGCGGTGCCTGAGACTTTATCCGTGATCCAATCAAAGACATTTTCCTATCACATCATGCCTGTCGTAGATATCACAAAATAGCAATTATGCTCTTTGTGACTTAAAATTAGACTCATTATTAGGCGCACTGCTAGAATGTGCTACCTAAGGTGGGATTTCTTTGGAAGGAATGATGCTGAAGCTGAAACTCCAGTACTTTGACCACCTCATGAGAGAGTTGACTCATTGGAAAAGATTCTGATGCTGGGAGGGATTGGGGGCAGGAGGAGAAGGGGACGACCGAGGATGAGATGGCTGGATGGCATCACGGACTCGATGGACGTGAGTCTGAGTGAACTCCGGGAGATGGTGATGGACAAGGAGGCCTGGCGTGCTGTGATTCATGGGGTCGCAGAGAGTCGGACCTGACTGAGCGACTGAACTGAAGGTGTTAAAAAAAAAAAAAAAGGAAACAGATCCATCAGTAGTATCAGTCGCTCAGTCGTATCCAACTCTGCGACCCCACAGACTATAGCTTACCAGGCTCATCTGTCCATGGGATTCTCCAGGCAAGAATACTGGAGCGGGTTGCCATTCCCTTCTCTGGAGGATCTTCCCAATCTAAGGATTGAACCTGGCTCTCCTGCATTGCAGGTGGATTCTTTACCATATGAACTAAAGAGAGAGAGCCATTACTATGTCACAAATTTATTTTTGTAATATTGTGATAAATAAATAGTGTAAGCATAATTGGTTTCTTCTTTAATCTAAGGTATTTTATTGTATTCTTTAGAAATGATCTTCTGAGAAAAGGTCTATAGTGGGGGTCCCCATTCCCCGGGGCCATAGATTGGTACCAGTCCGTGCCTGTTAGGAACCACACCACGCAGCAGGTGGTGAGTCGCCGGTGAGCAAGCGAAGCTTCATCTGTATTTACAGCCACTCCCAATGCTCACATTATTGCCTGAGCCCTGCCTCCTGTGAGTCAGTGGTGGCATTAGATTCATATAGGAGTGTGAACTTTACTGCACTGGAATCATCCTGAAACTATCCTTACCTTATCCTCCCCCCAACCCGCATCCATTGGAAAACTGCCTTCCACACACACACACACACAAAAACCAGTCTCTTGTGCCAAAAACGTTGGGGACCACTGGTCTATAGGGCTCACTAGACTTCCAAGTGGCCCATGACTTAAGTGGGGGATAATGAACCTGTTGCCTACGAGCCCAAAGCATCAGGATCCAGCCCTGAAGAATATGCCCTGCCCATGAGAAAAAGTGATCCCTAAGGAAGAGGGTATGCTCTGCACCCTGGGGAGGGTGAGAAATCCTACAAGGGAAGGAATAAATGGAATTGACTTGATGGAGCACCCACTTCATGTCACATAGTTTTTTTTTTAATCTTTAATTTTTTATTGTATTTACTTATTTCTGGCCGCATCGTGTCTTCATTGCTGCATGCTGGCTTTTCTCCAGTTGTGGCCAGCAAGGGCCACTCTCTATGAAGGTTCTCATTGCGGCGGCTTCCCCTGCTTTGGAGTATGGGTTCTAGGGCGCTTGGGCTTCAGCAGCTGTGGCTCACGGGCTCAGTTGCCCTGTGACATTCTTTCCGGACAGAGATCAAACCTGTGTCCTCAGCACTGGCAGGCGGATTCTTAACCACAGGACCACCAGGGAAGTCCTGTGCTCTGTTGAAATCCTGTAATCCCTTAGAGCAAGCTCATGAAGCGAGAACAAGTTCTCCCATTTCACAGATGGGGAAACTGTGACTCAGAGAAGTGCAGTCATCCGCTAGGAAGTGAAGGCTCTATTATAGCTCTCACCCAGGTTAGCTTGACTTTCGACTCTCTGACCACGGCCGTGACAGTGACATGAAACTGTCACATGAATGAAGAGGTCAGTGCATCCACCAGAGAAGAAGGCACCTTGGGTGGTCTTGGAGGTGCACCACCTAGAGTGCCCTTCATGAGCACCTGCTCCGAGGAATCCAGCTTCCTTCAGCACCTTCAGCTCTCCTTGGCACCATCCGCTCTGAAGACAGGCCCTGCCAGGCCTCTCCCAGGGATGGAGGAGGGTGGGGCCATTCCCACCGGGAAGCAAGATCTCCTCAGATGGACAATCTGCCTACAATCCAAGGCTTCTCCTATCCAAGTACACCCTCCCCCTCCCCTCCATCCTTCACAGATGCAGACTGGCACTACGGTCTGAAGGCTCTCTGGCCTCTTCCTGCTCTCTCTCCCCTTCATCCTTCACAGGTATTTCCTTCAGTTACTTGGATGCCTGTTTCCGTCTTGATGCCCGTCTTGTAGGACCTGAATGAATGCAGCCCCCAAGTCTGGGAAAAGCTACAACCCTACCTCCCTCTGATGGGCAATCAAAAGAGAGTGTGTTTCTTGTGACAGATCCATGGGCCAAAGAAGGACACCCAGTATCTCCTTCTAAGGACTGTTACATGGAAAGTCCAAGAAATACATGTGGCAGGCAGCAAGGCTGTTAAGGTTGAAAAGAGGGTCATTATATTAAAAGTCAAAATAACGGTTACGCCGATGAAGAATATTTTGGAGAGGAGGCATGAAAGGGGATTCCTAGGGCATTGGCAATGTTCGGTTTCTTGAGCTGGGTGCTGAATACACAGAGATGCTTGTTTGGGGACAATTCATGGAGAAGTTCACTTGTGATCAGTGTAGTATACTATCCATCTATTTTTCTTCATTAAAAAGTTAAAAAGCAAACAAACAAACACGAGGTAGAGGGACTTCCCTGGCAGTCCAGTGGCTAAGACTTTACCTTCTAATGTAGCGGATGTGGGTTCAATCCCTGGTCAGGGAGCTAAGATCTCATATGCCTCATGGTCAAAAAATCAATATATCAAACAGAAGTAGTATTGTAACAAATTCAATAAAGACTTTTAAAAAGATCCACATTAAAAAAAAAACCAAACACCTAAAAAATTCTAGGTGGATTTGCAAAGCAGAAATAGAGACACAGATGTAGGGACATAAGGACATCAGGAGAGTAGCGGGGTGGGATGAATTGGGATTGGCATATATAAACTTGCTGTTGTTGTTTAGTCGCTAAGTTGTGTCTGACTCTGGCAACCCCATGCACTGTAGCCCACCAGCTCCTCTGTCCATGGGATTTCCCAGGCAAGAATACTGGAATGGGTTGCCATTTCCTTCTCCAGGGGATCTTCCAGACCCAGGGATTGAACCTTCATCTCCTGCATTGGCAGGCGGGTTCTTTACCACTGAGCCACGAGGGAAGTCCCCTTTATACACTACTATGTGTAAAATAGATAACTAATGAGAACCAATTGCATACAGACAACTCCACTCAATGCTCTTTGGTGACCTAAATGGAAAGGAAATTCAAGGAAGTGGGGATATATGTATACACATGGCTGATTCACTTTGCTGTACAGCAGAAGCTGACACAACGCTGTCAAACAGCTACACTCCAATAACAGAAAGAACTAGGTCTATTTCTAGTACTTAGCACCTCTCCCAGTGAGGTGAGCTTTGAGGGACTGTTCTCTGTATATACAGCTTCCCTGGTGGCTCAGATGGTAAAGTGTCTGCCTGCAATGCGGGAGACCCAGGTTCGATCCCTGGGTCGGGAAGATCCCCTAGAGGAGGAAATGGCAACCCACTCCTGTACTCTTGATGGGAAAAGCCTATGGACAGAGGAGCCTGGTAGGCTATAGTTCACGGGGCCGCAAAGAGTCAGACACGACTGAGCAGCTTCACTTTCCTTTCCTTTCTCTGTATATACAGGATGCAATGTATTCATTAAATGGGGAGTGGGTACTTTGCACAGTCCACCAAGAGCTCTGGAGAACCCTGATGTGAACTTGACTGTGGTCCTTAAAGAACCTTGAGGCTATTTATCTTGGGGTCCGGAGTTGCTAACAGAGGTTCTAGACATATCTGATCTATATGCCCTTCATAGCCAAACGGCGGGTGAATAAATAAATGACTTACTTATATCTTGACATTTTGGAGATGTCAGAAAGAGAAGAAATAGGGAGTTCTACAATCCCCGGTATTGCCTGTGGCAGGATTCAGCGCTTGACTTTGAAAGCATGATGTGTAGCCTCGCCGAGAGAATGAATCTTCCCCGGGTGGAGGGATGTGGATATATGTTTGACAAATCAATTCCGTTCTCTGAGGAGAAGAGAGACTCCCACAGGGGTCAGGCAGCTCAATTACCAGAGGCAAAGCAGGGTGGCGGAGGTCTTGCAGAATAAGGTGGCCCCTCGTGCCCACAGCTGCACGGGGACTGGCTAGTGTCACCTGGTCAGCTGGGCACCACTGCAGGGAGCCTCTGAAATTAATAACATCCTCACCTCCACCAGCGGGGCCAGCCTCCACCTTCATTCTCTCGGGTTCAGAAACACCTCAAGGCTAAAAAGCAAGCAGTGCTCTGCTAAAGAGGAAAAATGCCCCCACCGGGTCCTGGGAGCCCGGACAACAGTTGCTTTTCTCTTGTTATTCGGGGGACCATTTGCCCCAGGGGCCCTCTCCCGCCAGTGCCCAGGACTGGGATCATTTACTCTTCCTTGCAGGCAGAGGGAGCTAGCACTGTGGTACCCAAGGAAGTCCTAGAGAATACAGTTTCTGCTCAACAGTAGTACAAAAGAGACAATGAATGTAAGAGTTAGGAGTAGGGGATAAAAATATTCTAGGGTATTCCCTGATGGTCCAGTGGCTCAGACTCCATGCTCCCAATGCAGGGAGCCTGGGTTCAATTCCTGGTGAGGGAACTAGATCCCACATATGCCACAACTAAGAGTTTGCATGCAGCAACTAAAAGCTGGCTCAGCTGAATAAATAAATAAACATTATATATATATATATAAAATTCTACCACTCAGTAGCAATATAATCATAGGCAAATTTTTCACCTCTCCAAGCCTCCATCTTATCATTGATTACTATAAGTATTTGTTATAGTACTTAGTTCAGAGAATTGTGAGATTTTAGTTAAGATGTAGAGAATGCCATAAAAAAGTACAAGTGATAGACATCAGCTATTACTACTGCAGTAATCATTAGTGTGTGTGTGTGCATGCTAAGTCACTTAAATCGTGTTGGATTCTTTGTGAAACTATGAACTAAAGCCTGCCAGGTTCCTCTGTTCATGGGATGCTCCAGGCAAGAATACTGAAGTGTGTTGCCATGCCCTCCTCCAGGGGATCCTCCCGAATCAGGGATCAAACCCACACATCTTATGTCTCCTGCATTGGCAGATGGGTTCTTTACCACTAACACCACCTGGGAAGCCCCCATTAGGGATACCCACCAAATATTTCTTGCTCTTTGTATTCAGGTACATGTCACATGGTAGATTTCTCCAGAAAGGTAAACTAGCCATGTGACTTGTTTTAGTCAATGAAATATATCACGTCTCCTCCAGGCAGAAATTCTAAAAGCTGGTATGCAGTTCACCCATACTACTTTCTTCTTGGAAAACATGGAAACATAGAGATGAAGCTTCCCTCAGTCTGAGAGCTTGAGTGGGGAAGAGAAAAAGCCAAGATCCAGCCCACCTTAGGTAGACCTATAGTAAGAACAAGAAATACACCTCCACTGAAACATCATATTTATTTGCTGTTTTGACATAATCTCATCTTTTCTCCCTAAAGAAAAAAAGGGGGGTGGGTGGCTAAAGGGACTTCCTGGTGATGCAGTGGTTGAGAATCTGCCTTGCAATGCAGGGAATGTGGGTTCAGTCCCTGGTTGGGAAACTAAGATCCCACATGCCACAGAGTAGCTAAGCTCGTGAACCACAACTAGAGAGTCCAAGTGCCATAATCTCCTTGATGCAACTAAGACCCAACACACACACATATATATATGTGCGTATACATACATGTATATATATGGTACCTAATGAGATCCCACGTGGCATTAATGGTAAAGAATTCACCTGCCAATGCAGGAGATGAAGGTTCGATTCCTGGGTTGGGAAGATCCCCTGGAGAAGGAAATGGCAACCCATTCCAGTATTCTTGCCTGGGAAATCCCATGGACAGAGGAGCCTGACGGGCTGCAGTCCATGGAGTCTCAAAGAGTCAGACATGACTGAGCAGGGAGACACACACATGATAACACAACCCTCAAAGACATGGAGTTAACCTGTGATTCGAGGGGGTCAGTCTACAAAAGGAGACCATCACTGGAGGCTGGAAGGGGCCACCCCTAAGATGCAGGGCTGAAGTATGTGGTAAAACTGCCACCTTCGCTATCCCAGAATACAGGTAATATGTTATAGCTCCAGTGAGGTAAGTTATGAGACAAAATTTTCATTTTGATTGCATTGGCTTCATTTGGTGAGGTGATACAAGAAAGCAGCTCAGAAAAGCAGCAGCCAGGGACTTCCCTGGTGGTCCCGTGGTTAAGAATCCGCCTAGCAACGCAGAGGACACAGGCTCGATTCCTGGTCAGGGAACTAAGATCCCACACGCCTTGGAGCAACTAAGAGCACACACTGCAACTGCTGAGCCCAAGCACCACAACTAGAAAGTCTGCTCACCACAATAAAGGGTCCGCCTGACGCAATGAAGATCCCACAGGTTGCAACTAAGACCAGAGGCAGCCAAATAATAAAGTGGAGTAGCTCAGTCATGTCCGACTCTTTGTGACCCCGTGGATTGTAGCCTACCAGGCTCCTCCCTCCATGGGATTCTCCAGCAAGAATACTGGAGTGGCTTGCCATTTCCTTCTCCAGGGGATCTTCCCAACCCAGGGATCGAACCTGGGTCTCCCGCATTGCCGGCAGACGCTTTAACATCTGAGCCACCAGGGAAGCCAAAATAACCTGAAATGGGGTGTGTTTTAAAACAGAAAGGGAAAAAGAAAAGAAAACAGCTAGTGTGCCAGCAGGAAGGACTAGAAACGCAAAGTCCCGAAATTCAGAGACTTGGAGATTCAGAAGAGTAGACATTAGAGATAAAACCGAGAAGTACAAAGGCCCATGAAGACTTTGCAGCAAGACCAGATCAATAGTTCAGCCTCACGCCCAGTGCTGATGTTTATGAACACCGTTACAACTATGCTTGGAACCCCAGCTCCACACAGGGGAACACAAGAACCTCTGCATCTGGGGTTTGGAGGGTGTGGACTCACTCTGTCCCACGTCCAAGTCTAAGACCCAGGGTCCTCCCAGAGACCTGGCCTGTATTCCTGTCTTGTCTCACCTCCTGTCTCACAATTCCCAGTCCCTGTCTTGGCTCTCTGTCCAAAATTCCAGCTTTTTTAGATCCCTGCCTTGCAAACCCCACCCCGTCCTTGTAGGGGTCTTTTCCTGAGCCCTGATCCTAATGGTTCTGTCTCCACCAGCTCCTGTCAGGCCACTGGGATCCGGCAAACCTGAGTCTCTGGATCTGACCCTGCCCGAGCAGTCTTGAATCTGTGACATTTGCCTGTGAGTCTTCAACATGCCCCCGACTCTGCTGTCTTTCTGGGCTTTGTCTAGTGGTCGTAGGGCAAGGACTGGCCAGTTTACAAGCCACAACTGAGCAAGTGTCCCATTGTCAGGGCAGCGTGCCTGCGTGCATTCTGTCGCCTCAGGCATATCTTTGCAACCCTATGGACTGTAATCCTCCAGGCTCCTCTGTCCATGGGATTCTCCAGGCAAGGATGCGGGAGTGGGTTGCCAGGCCCTCCTCCAGGGGATCTTCCTGACCCAGGGATCGAACACGCATCTCTTATATGCCTCCTGTTTTGTCAGGAGGGCTCATCACCACTGAGCCACCAGGGAAGCCCGCTGTTAGCACAAGGATCCTTGATATTTGGCCGCCCAGGGCCATGGGTCTGGGGCAGCATTACTTTCACGGCTTAGGTTCGCCTTGCTCATATTTAGGACTGACTTCTACTCTATTTCCCTCCTGGTAGTTTTTTTCCTCCTATCTCCACAAAACATTAGTTTGCAAATGTCCCATTTTAGAGAGCTTTTCATCTTTAGAAAAACCCACAGTTCTGTTCTCATGAACCTGGAAGTTAAAATGTAACAGCCATGTTCCCAGCTGTGTGAGAAATGACATCCTGATGCATCACCCCTGACATTCAGTCTGCCTGGCTCACACACCTGCACAATTGTCAATTGTTTAATTTTTCTTCCCAATCAGGAGAAACCTGAGAAAAGACACCTTAACATCTGCTGGGCTTTCAGGCAACTCATTATAGGAATTCAGCACCTGGGTTGCCTGTGGAGTGTCTGCTCAGTTTTCCCCAGAAAGAGAGTTCCTAGGGCTCTCTACACTCATCTATTCATCAGACAATTGATACAGGCAAATCTCATAAATGTCAAAAGAAAGTACATCCAAGAAGCTTCCTTTAGTACATTTTTAAAAGGTTTTTTTTTTTTTTTTTTTTTTGCTGTGGATCATTTTTGAAATCTTTATTGAATTTGTTACAATATTGTTTCATGTTTCTGGATGTTTGGCTGCAAGGCACAGGGGATCACAGCTCCCTGACCAGGGATCAAACCCACACTTCCTACATTGGCAGGTGGAATCTTAACCACCGGACCACCAGGGAACTCCCACTATATTTTAGCAACAACAAAGATCATTCTTAACAATGTATGAAGAGGAAAAAGGTAGCAAGTATTTATTCAGAAAGAAGGAGAGACATAGAGAAAGAATGTGGGAGGAAGGGGAAGGGGGAGAGACAGATGCCCCTCCTCTCTCTCCCCCTCTTCTTCGATTTGACCCGACTCGTTCGACAGGTGACCACAGATGAGTACTTTCCAAGATCTGACACGTTACTTCTTGGTGTTCGTCTGGTACACTTCTTGTAGGGTTCCCTACTCCCAGAGGACGACAGTAGTTCGAACGTCAGTGTGCCACGCCGTCCCGGTCCTTTGTATAGAACACTTACTTAGTGCCCCGGTAATTTCTCACTTCTGGGGGATCTGTCCACTCTGATGTGCAACCGAGCCGGGGTATTTATAATCGTCAAGACATGTGGTATCTCTTTACGTCCGGGATCCGATGTAGTGTGACAACCTTACACTTGGTTATTTTAGAATATTGACAATTATTTAAAAGTAGCATCCGTTCACAAGACCTGTTGTTTCAATAACAGTATAATACGTCAACCGGGTCTCAATTCGTGTACAAAGATAGACTTTATTCAGTCATATTTTAGAAAATGTTGTATAATGGAACTTGTTGTTGGTATTGTTAAAAAGAATAAACACTGGTAACTTACTTATATTAAATTTTTATTTTAAAAAGACGAAAGGAGACACACTTGACGGATGAGGAGTGGGGTGGGGTGAGGTTTTTTTTTTTCTTTTGGAGATTTAATAGTTCCCTTAGACAGTCGACTTAATAAGGGTTACGACGGTAGGACGGTAATACTTTCACTTACACTTAGTTGCTCAGTCGTGAATGACTCTTTGAGACCCCCAGGTTCCTCTGTCCATGGAAGTCTGCAGGCAAGAGTAATGGGGTGGGTTTCCATTGCCTTCTCCAGGGCATCTTCCCCACTCAGGAATTGAACCCGGGTCTCCTGAATGGCCATTAATCTTTCAACTATCCAACATAAGTTTACATTGAAACGCAATAGCTCATACCACAAAAGTAAGGCTACATGGAATTTTTAAAAAGGACTTGGAACAATGCAATGCCATTAAGTGGTTCTGAAAATGGAGTGGACAAACCAATCAATCAACAAAGGAATTAAGAAATGAATTGGCGGCTTCCCTGGTGGTCCAGTGGCTAAGACTCACCCTCTCAATGCAGGGGGCACTGGTTGGATCCCTGATCAGGGAACTAGACCCCACATGCCCCAACTAAGAGTTCACATGCCGCAACTAAAAAGGTTCCACGTGCTGCAATGAAGACCAAAGGTCCTGAGTGCCATAACTAAGAACCGGCACAGTCAAATAATTTAAAAAAAAAAAAGAAAGAAAGAAATGAATTAATACAAGAGCCTGAAATCCAATAGGAAAGAAGTGAGAAAATGTGAATTGGGAACATTATCAAACTCTACTTTCACCGTAGGATCAGAACATTTATTATTAATTTTTTATTAAAAATTAAATTGTCACCAGACCAGTTGGTCTTAAGTTCTACATGATTTTTGCTTGTACATGTGGAGAGAATGATTTCCAGAAACACACTTCTGTTGACCCCGCAGAGTATGGGGTAAATAGATTGTGCTGGTGGTATTAAGAAGTTGGCTTCTTGCCATTTTGTATGAAGGCAGTGAAAAGGACTGCTAGGGAGTCAGAAATTATGTGTTAGGTACAATTTTTAGTTCTCTGGATATGAAATACTCACTACTTTATATTTGAGGACTCACATGTGAGTCTTAATATAGAAAGATGGAAAAAGACAAAATAATAAGGCGACATCTAATAGTGTGCTAGTTTTGAGGCATAATCTAATGTCACCTGATTATTTTATAATTTGTCATTAAGCCTTTAAAAGGCTTGATAAGTAGGCTATATTTTTCTTTTCTATGCAAGTCTGCCCTCTTGTTCTCCCTCTTGTTCTAAACAGGAAGAACAATCCTGATGATTATGAATGAGAATACATACATAGTCCCTGGTGGGATCATGGCTTCTAATTCTATTTCATCCCATTCATAAACCATCCTAGGTAGGTTACCGGTTGAATACAAGTACTGAATTATTCAGTGGAAAGTGCATGGAAATATCCTGTGAAATAAAGAGAGCCTATAATACGCATTTAATGTTCTTTCAATCAACTGTCCTATGTCATGTCTACCTAATCCTCTCCCTACCTTCAGCTCAGCAAGCCCTTCAGCTTACACACACACACACACAAGCACACAAACTCATTCTAAATAATCCCTCTCTGCCTTAACACAAAGAAGTCTTCTTTAACATATCTCATTTCATAATAAAATCCTTGTCAGAGATATTTTTAAAATAAAGGACTGCTTTCAAGGAAAAATTATAAATAGGACCTCATTAATCGAGACCCAGCCTCAGTAATTTTACATACGTAAGAAGAGTGTAAAAAAATGCCATATCTGATCCCTTATGAGCACAAATAATTTCCACTCTTATCACAGTCATCCTTCTATCCTAAGGGTATGGGTGGCCCATTTCTAAAGCAGGTGTATTTTAAAGAGTTTGGTCTACATGGTTCCAACTTAAAATGAATTAGCAAATGAAATCCAGGGATACATTTGAGTAAGGAAGCGGGCTACAAATGGCATGAGGCTTGACTGAAAACTGTAAGATACATTTGAATCCAGCAAAGATTTTTTAAAATGATTTTGCTCTGCACTTTCCATTAGTGTTCAGTGAATACATTCATATCACAAATGGAAGAGTGGAAAGAGTAGGGCGATGATTTGCCTAGCGGAAGAGATAGAGGTAGAGATAAAAGGCCAGTGTTCGGCAGTCAAGAAGAAGGGAGGAAGGTGGGAAGGAGGAGGAGGAAGACCATGTTGGAAGAGGAAGGAGACAGAGGGAAGAAGAAGAAGAAAATCAACATTTTAAATATCTGTAGGAATAATTGTATTAGAAAACAAATCCATGAGGCCTTCAGCGGGGCCCAAGGCTACTGTGTACAGGGTGCTTCCAGCATTCTGCATTCTCGTGTAGCCAAAAGTAAGGTGTCCTCTGCTCACGGTGACGGTCCTCAAATGGAAAACAGTGTAAACTCCAAGTTCCTCTTGGAGTCCTGCAGGCTAGGGGCCCTGATATGCAGGTGAACACCAGCGCTGGAAGGGACTTGATGGGCCCGACTCCTCCCTGGTCTACAGTCATTGTTGTTCAGACGCTCAGTCGAGTCCGATTCTTTGCAACCCCAGGACTGCAGCTCACCAGGCTTCCCTGTCCTTCAGCATCTCCCAGAGCTTGCTCACACTCATGTCCATTGAGTCAGTGGTGCCATCTAACCATCTTTGTCCTCTGTCATCCCCTTCTCCTCCTGCCTTCAATCTTTCCCAGCACCAGGGCCCTTTCTAATGAGTCGACTCTCGCATTAGGTAGTCAAAGTATGGGAACTTCAGTTTCAACATCAGTTCTTCCAATGAATATTCAGGATTGATTTCCTTTGGGATTGATTGGCTGGATCTCCTTGCAGTCCAAGGGACTCTCAAGAGTCTTCTCCAACACCACAGTTCAAAAGCATCAATTCTTTGGCACTCAGCCTTCTTTATGGTCCAACTCTCACATCCCTACATGACTACTGGAAAAACCATAGCTTTGACTATATGGACCTTTGTTGGCGAAGCAATGTCTCTGCTATTCAATATGCTGTCTAGGTTACACTTTCATAAAGAGGAATTATGTCACTGTCACAAAGATATACAATTGCTTCCCTGACCTGCACCTTGGTTATCTCTCCAAGCTCATCTTTGGCCATCTCTCATTTATATGGGCTTCCCTGGTGGCTCAGAGGTTAAAGTGTCTGCCTGCAATGCAAGAGACCTGGGTTGGATCCCTGGGTTGGGAAGATTCCCTGGAGAAGGAAATGGCAACCCACTCCAGTATTCTTGCCTGGAAAATCCCATGGACAGAGGAGCCTGGTGGGCTACAGTCCATGGGGTTGCAAAGAGTCGGACACGACTGAGCAACTTCACTTAAGTTTCACTTTCACTTTCTCACTTATATTGACTGTGTTTTTTCAGTTTCTTCCCAGAGTCAGGTTCTTTATAAGAGCCTTCACCAATGTGTCTCCCTTTGCCAAAAAACTGCCCTTCTCTCTCATCCCCTGAGTATCACTTACTTCTTCAGGAATCAAGCATCCTATCAATGGCAAGGCTCTTGCAACTGAAGTCACAGAAATCCCAACTCAATTGGTTTATTTATAACAAAGATGTATTGTAAAAAATGAAGTCTTTTTTAGATGAAAATATTACTTGTTTTTTAATATTTAATTGGTGGATAATTACAATGGTTGTGTTGGTTTCTGCTGTATAACAACCTGAATCAGCCATAAGTAAATATATCTATATCCCCTCCCTCTTGAAGGACAATGGGACAGAAAGACGGAGAAAGCAGGGTCACTGATGACATGGCTGAGGAGCTGAGTTCACCAGCCTGAGAAGCCCCAGATGGATCCTTTGCCTATTTGGTGCCTTTGTGGTTGCAGATGGATGGCATGGTTCTATTACAGGCAAAACACAAGGTCACAACATCATCCAGAGGAGAGGAAAGCCTCTCTCGGTCTCTGAGTGTCTTTAAGAGCAAGGAAATATTTCTCAGAATCCTCAATCGGACTTTCAATTCTCAGTGACCAGCACTGTGTAACAAACCCATGCCTAAACCAATCACCAGCAAGAGAGGGATTACCATGATTGGATTAGTGAAGCGCAGATTACAGGAACAGAATTAAGTCAGCCAGAAAAGAGGATGGTGTCAGACTGGCAACCAACACTTTTTTCTACAACCCCCAAACCCTTGCATGTTTCTTTAGGGGACCATGTCCTGCCACTGCTCTCGATTTTGCCCCCTCAGAAATCTGAATCATATATTGTGATCGACTATTCACTTATACGCATGCATGTTATGTTACTCAGTCATGTCTGACTCTTTTGTGGCCCCCTGGACTGTAGCCTGCCAGGCTCCTCTGTGGAATTTTCCAGGGAAGAATACTGGAGTGGGTTGCCATTTTCTCCTCCAAGGGATCTTCTTGACACGGGGATTGAACCCGTGGCTTCTGTGTCCCCTGTACCGGCAGAGAAATTTCTTTACCACTGAGCCACCTGAGGAGTCATTGACATATTTGTCTACCCATTAATTTTAGAGCTTCTTAAAGTTATACATTATGGCTTATTCACTGTTACAGTCTAGAACCTAGTACAGGCTTGGCGCTTAAGAACGAATGAATACATGAATACATGAATGACTATATAGAAAGTAAAATGTGAGTCGGTCAGTGGTGTCTGACTCTTTGTGATTGCATGGACTGTAACCCATCAGGTTCCTCTGTCCACGTGACTCTCTAGGCAAGAATACTGGAGTGGGTTGCCATTTCCTTCTCCAGGGGATCTTCCTGATCCATGGATTGAACCTGGGTCTCCTGCAGTGCAGGCAGGTTCTTTTCTGTCTGGGCCACCAGGGAAGCCCAAATCATTATATAGATGATAGCTATTGGATACATGGGTAATCAATAACTTTCTAATGTAGCCATTCCTTTTCCCATTCTACACTTGGGCGAATTCCCCTTCAGAAAGAATGAAAAGCTTTTCCATCCATCATCATGCTATGGAACAGAGCCAGAACTTAACTTCAGAGGCTCTAAGCTGAATGCTGCATCCAACAGAAATGAGGAAAAGAAGGTCAGTGTATTAAAAGACCTTCCCAGTGTCCCAGAGCAGCAGTGCCGGGAACTCTTTTTTTTTTTTTTTTTAATATAATTTTATTAACATGTCCAAAGACCATTTAAAATATTGAGTACAGACACACACATAATCCTAAGACTTTTATTCAACCTGACTCAAATCTTACTCCGACTTTAGCTTTTTTTTCATCCCAGAAACATTTATATAACAAATTGACCATGATCTTTTGAGGATTCGGTTTGCAATCCCAACAAATTAAGGACCCTGAAGAATCAATTATTTTTACTTATCTCCCAGGCTAAAGGGGAGGAAGCCCTACATTTCTGGAACTTTGGCTTGAAACCTCTTGAAAGCATTACAGAAAAGCCAAGGGAATTAGACAATAAGAATTCTTTCAAAACAGTAGGATTTAGAGGATCTTATTACCTACTTTATAATCTTACCTTAAGGCTGTAGAAAGTATTAATTGGAGCAAAGACATCCAAAAGGGAACAGCGGCTCTAAGTCATCTACATTGTTGAAGTCTGTCTTTTAACTTTTTAATTTGTTATATCGCCTCACCCTTGGCATCTCTTTCAGATAAACCTCCCCAACTCTTGACTCCCTAGTGTATTTCTTTTTTCCCCTTAGGACACCGACAGGAAAAATAAAAAGAGCTGGGCCAAGTGAATCAATGGCACTTCAAACTCCATTTCCTGCCCTGTTCAGTGGTTGATCCCTTCAAGAAAAGTGGGTTGGAGGACAGAGCAGGCATTAGACACTAAGAAAAACTCCAAAGTATCTCTAGAGCTGCCTTACATAAGGCCTGAATCCCCAGCATCCAGTTCTAACCATGAAGTGCAGCCCACCAGGCTCCTCTGCCCATGGGACTTTCCAGGCAAGAGTACTGGAGTGGGGTGCCATTGCCTTCTCCGAGAAGCAAGATACTGTTTCTCAATAGAAAGTGTGAAAGATTTTAAAGTAGGTTGGAAGCCACTCTGATCAATGAAAGCAGGATGTGCTAAGAGCATCCTGTGGTTCCTCACTCACTGTTCCTGGCAGAACACCTCATCCCACTCACTTTTTTTTTTTTTTTTTTTTTGAAGTAATCATCTTTGGCAAAAAAAAAAAAAAATTTTTTCATAATCCCATGGAAAATGGCTGGAGGAAAAGGGACTTTTGATCTTCATAAAGGGACCAAAAAGCCAAATCAACCCCTATTTAAGGAAAATGGGCCTTGGTGTAATTTCCTCTCCCAATTTGTAAATGGTTTCTCAGTGCATTAGGCTAACACTTAATTCCCTTTTTGCAGAAGATTTCTGAAGGCTATCAAGGGTACTGAAATATTCCTTAAACTGCAGTCCTTGATTCAATCGAAAAATGTCGGTTCCTGGGTGCCCCTCCCAGATCCTCTGACTCTGAAGTTCTGAGTGATAGGGCCAAAAATCAGAAACAGCTCCTTGGGTAATTCTTATGTATGCTAACATTGGAAGACCAATAGGCATGGCAAACGAATTCATGGACTTTGGACTCAGAAAGCACAGGATTTGAAGGCTGTAAGCTTAATAAACAAGAGAAATCAACTCATATGAGGAAAGGAAATACATTTCATCTTTATAGGTTTAACTAAGTAAACAGGATATTTATGAAGCCTGGTGGCTGCAGAATGTCAGGTTCACAAAGATTTTATAGATGACAACCAACCAACTCTTGGTTCTGTGAAACTGATTTGTGCGCCCTGTCTTTCTCTACTCCTATCATTTTATAACTTATGAGTTGGGTCCTTCCTTTTGCTTCTCACCTGTTCTGCATATGTCTAGACAGTACACTCTCCAGACTGGACAGGTGCCTGTGAACAATCATTTGGATTCAGATATTCAACCTTGCCCATTATTTTGACACTTTTTTACAGATTCTAAACTAAGAAACAGCCAAAGGGCTAACCCCACTGCCCCCACCCCTGAGGCCTCCCCGCAAAAGAAAAGCCTGAGATTGGCACTGGGGGTTTTGATTGGTAGGGATTCCAGAGTCTGTTTTCTGAGTCTGGCTGACACTCAGCAGAGCCAAGTCCTCACATGGAGTGGTGAACTGAGTTAAAGAAAGGATCTACATGAGACTTCTCTTGTGGTCCAACGGCTAAGATTCCAAACTCCCAATGCAGAGGGCCCAAGGTTCGATCCCTGGTCAGGGAACTAGACTTCACAAGCTGAAACTAAAGATCCCATGTGCCACAGTGATGATCAAAGATCCTGAGTGCAGCAGCTAAGACCTGGCTCAGCCACACAAATCAATAAATTTTTAAAAGGAATGGTGCTGGGTATTTCTTAAACTTGCTCTGATTGGAATCAAAGAACACAACTGGAGTGAGCGTAAGTAGATAATAATGATAATGATGATGCCACTGAGGCAGTTCAGAGGCTCCAGTGAAAGTCTAAACAAGCAAGCCAATAGAAAGATAGGAAGCCAGGGCTATTCCCAGGTTCTCAGCAAGGAGAGTGGGCCGGTCTTGGTTCCAGGATCCTGGTTTCACTCGACTCTGCTCTCAACACCCACTCTCGCAGGAGAAAGACTCTGACGACCCCCCCCCCCCCCCCCCCCCTGCTCTGATTGGAATCAAAGAACACAACTGGAGTGAGCGTAAGTAGATAATAATGATAATGATGATGCCACTGAGGCAGTTCAGAGGCTCCAGTGAAAGTCTAAACAAGCAAGCCAATAGAAAGATAGGAAGCCAGGGCTATTCCCAGGTTCTCAGCAAGGAGAGTGGGCCGGTCTTGGTTCCAGGATCCTGGTTTCACTCGACTCTGCTCTCAACACCCACTCTCGCAGGAGAAAGACTCTGACGACCCCCACCCCCCCCGCCCATCACTTTCTCCGTGGCCTGGAGGGAAGTGTCACAGTGGAAACTGACATTCTGCAGCCACCAAGCTTCGTGTGAGTGGGGTGGCCCAGTCCAAACAGTAGCCCCAGGCAACCCCTCTGGCACTTACCACGATCTTAAAAACATACAGTAAAATGCAACAGAATGTAAACTCTCAGCAGACTGACAAACTGTTGAGGGAAGATAATCTATGCCTGATTTATCCCGACACCTCCTATGAGGGTTCAGCGCCTGGAAACACTGGGTTTGGCCTCGGCCTGTCACCATTTGAATTGCTAGTCTCCTTACCAAAGTTGCTCATCTGATTTTCAGTATATCTCAACTCGCAAACTACTCTATTCATTTGTAATAGGACAGTGCTGGTACTTAATTCTCAGGTTACTGCAAGGATGAAATGTGAATACCTGCATCCACCTAACAAGGCATCACCCGGTGAGGAATTTCTTCACCTCCCAAGCTCCACTGGGAAAACTGTCCACAGCCCAGGGGGAAAGGTACAAATCTCATTAACAGACAGCAGCTGTTATTAACAAAGACTCTTTATTAACAAAGACTCTCATTAACAAAAACTCTTTGCTCAACCTGAACCTGCTGAATGATGAGTAAACCGTCCCTTTAAATCTAAAAGAGATACGCCAAGGGTAGATGTCCAGAGTTTCCAAAGAGGCCCCGTAGCAATGAAGACGTCTCCTTGGTGAACTATTTCCAATCTCCCTCCGATAAAGCCTTGACAACCACTCTCATGCTCTGCTTCTGCTTTGCAAATTATTCAAATGCTTGACTGGTTTAACAGGGTGAGAAATTAGTTGAAATCTTGCTCTCCTCTTCACTCATTTCCAGACTCTTCCACTCAGGGCTGGAAATAGAAATAGGGTTTGGAGTTTCACTAAGGGGAAAGTCCTACGGCCACATGAAGGAACTGGAGAGGCCAGATTGTATGTAGGGCACGGGGCCAAGGCTTAGAGCCATGAGGCTTAGGGCCACGCCTTGGAGCTTCAGCAGCATGGGTGCTCTGGAGGTGCATCCCTGGTGCCCGACTCAGGGACACTGCTGGACCGCGCTGGACAGCCCTGTGAGACGTGTCACGGCTGCCCCCAGCTAGCATCCCACCCTCGTTTTGAAAGGACCATGTAAACTCTTGAGTTTTTATACAGTCCAATGGAGAGACATCCTAAATATCAGACTTTTTAAAATTAATTTATTTTAATTGGAGGCTAACTACTTTACAGTATTGGAATGGTTTTTGATACATTGACATGAATCAGCCATGGGTGTACATGTGTTCCCCCATCCTAAACCCCCCTCCCACCTCCCTCCCCATCCCATCCCTCAGGGTCATCCCATTGCACCGGCCCTGAGCACCCTGTCTCATGCACAGAACCTGGAGTGCAGGTTCTTAATGACCTCAGCCCGGTGGGGACACAGCGTTCTATTTATAGATATTTTTTCTTGTTATGTGATACCTATTTTTTTAATTGGAAGATAATTGTTTTACAACATTGTGTTTCTGCTATACAACAAGGCGAATCAGCTACATGTACACATATATCCCCTCACTTTTGAGCCTCCTTCCCACCCCGCCCCCACCTCACCCCTCAAGGTCATCACCCCTCTGGAGTGCGGAGCTGAGCCCCTGTGCTAAGCAGCAGCTTCCCACTGGCGTCTGTCTCGCACACGGCAGTGCATATAGGTCAACGCTGCTCTCCAACGCATCCCACCCTCTCCTTATTTGTGTCACATTTCTTGTACCTCTGCCACAGTGGAGCAATCCCTCCTTGATAATATACACATATACACCTGTGTGCGTGTAAGCACATACATGCACACTCAAGTCATGTCTCACTTTTTATGACTCCATGGATTGTAGTCAGCCAGGGTCCTCTGTCCATAGGATTCTCCAGGCAAGAATACTGGAGTGGGTTTCCATTTTCTCCTCCAGGAGATTGTCCCGACCCAGGGATTGAACCCATGTCTCTTACGTCTCCTGTCTTGGCAGGTGGATTCTTTACCACTGCAGAGTCTGGGCCTGGTAAAGGAGTGTGGGTGTCTTTGAGCACCTCTGAACACCCTGATATGACTGGGTCTGTCTACAAGACTCAGACTTTTGGTAAGCAGGGATTTCACGCAGAGACCCTGCCCTCATTCAGCCTGCCCTCAGCCTTGGGCTCCACCGGGCCCCCGGCCCCCAGGGGGGCCCCCAGTTACACACCCCCACCGTTCCTGCACATTCTGCCTGCCCACCAGCAGCCTCACTCACTGCTCGCTGTTGCAACCGCCTTCTGCAGGGTGCTCAGAGCCGCAATGGTCAGTGCAAACTGTCTCCCAGCTCCCTGCAGCCCACATCACAAGCCTTCAAACCCACCTGAGGCAACTCTCCCTGCTGGACAAACTGAACCCTGAAGAGGGTGGGCTGGGTGGGGCCTCTCCTGGGCAGGAGAGAACACATGGAGCCCATTCCTCTAGGAGCCCGGCACCCTTTGCTAGAATTCCTAAGAGGTGTAACTGTGTCAGCCGAGGCTCTGGGGGAGTTTGCCTTCCAGACTCACTGTTGTATGTAATGTATGTATATGTGTATTTGTAAATGTGATAGAAATCTTCTGGGAAGCCACATATATATATCCTAGTATCATCTAAGCTCCGGCCTGCCCCCTGATCACTCTCTTCTCAGGGAGCAACTCCTTCAGCAGCCCCTGCTCAGTGGGCTGGACCAAGCAAAGCACCATGGTTGGGGAGAGACAGTGACTGAATGTGCTCGGTGGCTTCAACCCAACATCCTCCTGCACCTACAACTATGGATGAAGGTAGAGTGTGGCTGGAGTGAGCCCATAGCTCCTGTTTCCCCCACAGAAAACCAGTGAATCCTGGGCCCTACAGAGAGGATCCAGAGTTTGTAAGGTCCAGAAACAGAGAGCCCAGGAGAGCCGTCAGAAAGGGATCAGCAGCAGAAAAGACAGGCAGAGATTAAAAGCGAGGCTCAGACAAGAGCCAGAATAACCATCCAGGGAAGGCGCAGAACACCAGCATCAGAAAAATAATTCTAACCTGAGATCCTATTAGTTGTATCCATAGTCATTGAAATTGATAATGATCCAGGCACTGTGCTAAGCTGTTTAGATATATTAATCTCACCTGACTCCCTAAACAACCTGGCCAAATAGTATTAAGAACTCCACCTATAGAAGAGGAAACAGAACACGGAAGTCACCCAAGGCAGCCAGCTGATAAGCAAACGGGGAGAACGGAACTCTGGCTGGGGGGAGGCGGCCATGGGGCAGGGCCAGAAGGAAGGACTGATGCTGAAGGTGAAGCTCCAACCCTCTGGCCACCTGATGCAAAGAGCTGACTCACGGGGAAAGACCCAGAGGATGGGAAAGACTGAAGTGGCAGAGGAAGAGATGGTTAGATAGCATCACTATGAAGGGACATGAATCTGAGCAAACTCTGGGGGAACGTGGAGGACAGAGGGGCCTGGCGTGCTGCAGTCCATGGCGTCACCAAGAGCTGCACATGACTTAGCCACTGAACAGCAAGTCAGCACTCGTGGTTCACTGTAAGCACGTTCCATACAGTCATGGCAAACACTGGATCACTGAACGCCGAATTTGCTCCCGAGGGAAATACATTTTCATCAACCAGTCAACACATGTTTTATCTGTGTTTCTGTTTAAAGACACCTTATTGAATATATGTGTGTGCTAGTCACTCAGTCACGTCCGACTCTTTGTGACCCCATGGACTGGAGCCCACCAGGCTCCTCTATCCGTGGGATTCTCCAGGCAAGAATACTGGAATGGATTGCCACTTCCTTCTCCAGGAGATCTTCCTGATCCAGGGATCGAACCTGGGTCTCCTGCAGTGCAGGCAGATTCTTTACAGTCTGAGCCACCAGGGAAGCCCCATAGGATTTATACTTGATTCATTAACATTGAATTCACAGACAACAACAGCACTGTAACCCTGCCTGAACAAGGCTTACCTGACGCAAGCATTTTCTCCATAAGACACAGCCCAGCCTTTTTGCACTTGGGAATACCAGACAGCTCTTTAGCAGTATGCGTGGCAGCTGTTGAAACAGCAAAATCACAACCCAAATCACAGAAATGTGGAAAACGTGATGCTAAATACACTATGAAAAAGACCCTCGTCAAAGTCTGAGCAGAAACAACAGAGTGTCACCTTGATAGACCTCAGCCAGGAACGTATGCGTTTGACAGCTCAATTTTTTTTTCAGGTCTATGTATGTCCATAAATGCCTGGGAAAGAGCGAGTATCAATTTGATGATTACAGATAAGTCTTAGGAAGTACAGTAAGTAACATATGAACCTTCACGTCATGAAATTTCAAAGATGGAAATGCACATTCACATGTCCAATCATGTACATTTGGAAGTTTGTTCATGTATCTGCGTTCTCTACAAGTAGTGGTGTTTTTGTGTACTTTACAGCCTTATATACAGTAGTGTAGTATGTTTATTTCAAGCCCAGAACCTTCCATCTGGGTCAGATATGCATGAGATTGAAGCTTGCCCCTCCATCTCCTTTTGCTGATGATCCTTCAGCTCTACCGTCTCCCACCTCCTCTCCCTCCTGCAGTCAGTAACTCTTCTTGCCTCTTCACTCAGTGCCAGCCCATGTATGCAGCTGCTGTATGGTTTTTCCAGCAGTCATGTATGGATGTGAGAATTGGAACATATAGAAAGCTGAGCACCGAAGAATTGATGCTTTTGAACTTTGGTGTTGGAGAAGACTCTTGAGAGTCCCTTGGACTGCAAGGAGATCCAACCCGTCCATCCTAAAGGAAATCAATCCTGAATATTCATTGGAAGGACTGATGCTAAAGCTGAAACTCCAATACTTTGGCCACCTGATGCAGAGAACTGACTCACTGGAAAAGACCCTGATGCTGGAAAAGATTGAAGGCAGGAGGAGAAGGAGATAACAGAGGATGAAATGGTTGGCTAGCATCATGGACTCGATGGACATGAGTTTGAGCAAGCTCCGGGAGTTGGCGATGGACAGGGAGGCCTTGGCATGCTGTGGTCCATGGGGTTGCAAAGAGTCAGACACAACTGAGCAACTGAACTGAACTGTGCTTTTCACAGTACTGCACTGTAAAATGAAAAATGTTTACTTTCTTTGTTTTTTATGTATTATTTGTGTGAAAAGTATTATAAACCTATGACAGTAGAGTACTATATAGCCAATTGTGTTATTTGGGTACCTAGGCTAACTTTGTTGGACTTAAAAACAAATTGGACTTACAAAGGCACTCTTTGAACAGAAGTCTTTCTTAGGTAAGTGAGTTCACAAGTGTGGAATCAACAAGCCATGATGGTTGACAATAGTTTCTCCCCTAGCAGTTCTGCCTTGAGCAGGAGAAGCACCTGAGCCCATTTCCCCATCTGTAAAATGGGGCTTACATTGCCTTCCCCCAAGGTTGCCAGGGAGTATGAGGCTGTTGACTCAGGGAAGCAGGTGTAACTGGTTCAGAAAACCCCTTTCTGCCTCTCTCTAGATGCATGGTGGATTATCTCCCATCCCTACACTGATGAGAAGCCTCAGCGAGGCTGAGTGATTATTCACGGTCACACAGCTTAAAAGCATCTGACCCAAGATGCTCCTCAAGGAAGGACTCATTTGAAGTCCCCCAACCCACTGCCCCGATAACTGCAACATGAATGGACTTGCTTGTGCATGTTCTTTTTCTTCCCTTCTCCTCTGCAATTCCTCTTCTCTCAGCCCAGGGAGACCGGCCATAGGGAGGAAGAAAATGAGCCGATTAGTCTGGGCTGGGCAAATAACATTACACAGCAAGCCTGCCGGTAGGGAGTTCATGGAGTCAAGCGTAGGCATTGAATCCCAGCGCATCACAGCACTGAAGCCATCTTCATCTTTTAGCTTCTTTCCAGGCCATTCATTCACCAAATAGACAAATATCTGCATTTTTGTAGATAAAAATGAATGCAGAAGGAGCCATTTCCAAAGATAGATGACTGTCCTTTTTCCTTCAGCAAAGTTTAAAAAGGTAAAAATTATCATATTATGGGCTCAGTGGTCATGGAGAGAAAATGAGGCCACTGCTCAACGGGGGAAATTGCTCTCCTTGCTCAGGAATGTTTTAGCATTAAATTAACTCTCCTATCTCCTGCCTGCTAATAGGAAAGCTCTCACCTCTCTGTTTGGCAGGGGATCTACATTTGCATTTAGATGGAGCTGTTGTAAAGATGGCCCTGCACAGAGGCCTCCATCCCTTATTTACAATAGCAGCCGAGTGATAAAATGATTATCACATAAGAGGTTGTTTCGCTGGTTTTGATAGAGCCAGAACCAGAATGGGAAAACCTGTCATGTGAAATAGTCAGTGAAAGGGAAGGATAGCTTTTCCACCTGGTGAGAGCTCCATGGCCTCTTCGACAACCCTGAGGCATGCTAGCTCCCCGCTGTCTGACAGAACACGGCTGTCCAGACACTTACTGTTGTTGAGTTGCTAAGTCGGGTCTGACTCTTTGCGACTTCATGAACTGTAGCCTGCCAGGCTCCTCTGCCCATGGGATTTCCCAGGCAAGAATACTGGAGGGGGTGCCATTTCCTTCTCTAGGGGCTCTTCCTGACCCAGGGATTGAATCGTGTCTCCTCCACGGGCAGGTAGGTTCTCTGCCACTGAGCCAGCAAGGAAGCCCTGGCTCCCTAAAAAGGCAGAAGAGGCTGCTGCTGCTTCCTGGACAGACTCCACGTTACAGCCTGCAGAGCTCTTCACATCTCATAGCGGAAGGCAACATGCGGACTGTCGTTCCCAACTTTTGGATGAGGAAACTGAGGCTGGGAGCTGGGGTGCAATGATTCTCCCTCGGCCATACGGAGAGAATGAGAGTTTGAGAGCAATTCTAATCCCAACATAATGCACGATCTTTTACCAACACACCTCCTTAATCGTCCATCCGTCCATCCTCCTCCCAGCATCTTCTTAAGCTCCTAGAATAGATCCCACTGAAATGGGATCCAGAGAAAAACCGTTCTGATTTCTGCAGTTCATTGTGTGACACTGGGTAGCTCCTCCTACACTCGCACCTTTTTCTAGTCTCAAAGTTTTTATCTATAAAAGTTAAAGATTTGGACAAACGTATCAGTAAGAAAAGCTTCCACCTCCTGTATAAGTGTTGCAGCTTGTTCCGACATACAGGAGCCTGTCCAGCAGACTAAGAAAATGTTCAGCTGTCAAGGGAATGAGTCCATTCCAAGCTCCAGAGCAGTATTTCTCAGGCTTAAGCTGCCAGCAGAATCACCTGAAGGGCTTGTTAAAATCTCTTGCTGGCTCACAGAGATTCAGATTCTGTGGGTCCAGGACAGAGCCCAAGAATTTACACTACTAACATGATGCTGCTGGTCAAGAGAGGGCGCTTTGATCGTCATTGCTTTAGACAGAAGAAAGTTCACACCATTGCAGGAAGGACTCTGACTTGTCACTTCTTGAGCCATCACTAGAGCTTTGTCCATTTCTGCTGTTTCCCCACCTGTGATGACATTAGATGGTACAAGACCAACCAATGAGATATCTCACCACCCACATGCCCTTACTGGCTAGGGAAATAATGACCACAGCAACTGACCACACCAACAGGTGGGCAACAGGTGAGGCAGTGGTCTTGAAACGTTTCAATGGGAAAATTCTTACTATTAATACTTTTCAGAAACTATAAAACCAAGTCAAGCACAGTCTTTGGAAAGCTGGTTGTCTGTCCTGTACTAAATAGCAGTATAACTTCCCTCGATCTGGTGGTAGATTCAAAAAGAGACAGATTTGATATGTAGGATGGATAACCAACAAGGTTGTACTGCATAACATAGGGAACTATATTCAATAACCTGCAACAAACCATAATGGAAAAGAATATGAAGAATATACATGCTAGTGGTAAAGAGCCTGCCAATGCAGGAGACAAGGATATGATCCCTGGGTTGGCAAGGTCCCCTGGATGAGAGCATGGCAACCCACTCTGGTATTCTTGCCTGGGGAATTCCCTGGACAGAGGAGCCTGGCAGGCTACAGTCCATAGGGTCACAAAGAGTCAGACATGACTGAAGTGACTTAACATGCATGCGCACAGGTATATGTATATGCATAACTGAGTCACTTTGCTGTACAGAAGAAATTAACACAACATTGTAAATTAACTATACTTCATTAAACTTTTTTTTTTAGAGAGAGAGTTTGGCCCAGATCAACCAAATGGATCCAGAGGTGGAACATCCAAGAAGACCCAAGATAACATCCAAGAAGAACTTGTCAACTTAAAAAATAGTCACAACCTAAGAGTTGAGAGTTCTGTTTTATTCAGTGAGAATTTTTAGGATTTCAAGCCTGGGAGACAGCATCTCAAGTAACCCTGAGAGAACTGCTCTGAGAAGGTTAGGGAAACAGTCAGGTTATATAGAAGTTTTGCAACAAAGGGCAGGTTGTCTGAACAACAAAAGCATTTTGATGAATTAAAGAAAACCAAATTTCCTAAGTTAAGGAGTTTAGTGCTTTCCTATGTATGGGAAAATACTTACTGAAATCATTCCTTTCACGGGCATCTCAGCTATTCATCTGGTCCCATCACTTCATGACAAATAGATGGGGAAACAATGGAAACAGTAAGAGACTTTATTTGCTTGGGCTCCAACATCACTGCAGATGGTGACTGCAGTCATGAAATTAAAAGACACTTGCTCCTTGGAAGAAAAGCTATGACCAACCTAGACAGCTTATTAAAAAGCAGAGACATTACTTTGCTGACAAAGGTCAGTCTAGTCAAAGCTATGGTTTTTCCAGCAGTCATGTATGGATGTGAGAGTTGGACCATAAAGAACGCTGAGCACCAAAGAATGGATGCTTTTGAACTAGTGTTGGAGAAGACTCTTGAGAGCCCCTTGGGCAGCAAGGAGATTAAACCAGTCAATCCTAAAGAAAATCAACCTTGAATATTCATTGGAAGGACTGAAGCTGAAACTGAAGCTTTAATACTTTCGCCACCTGATGAGAAGAGCCAACTCACTGGAAAAGACCCTGATGTTGGGAAAGATTGAAGGTAGGAGGAGAAGGGGATGTCAGAGGATGAAATGGTTGGATGGCATCACAGATCGAATGAACATGAATTTGAGCAAGCTGCGGGAGATTGTGAAGGACAGGGAAGCCTGGCATGCTGCAGTTCATGGGGTCAAAAAGAGTTGGACATGACTGAGTGACTGAACAGCAGTCAGCTATCCTGGGCCAGTATCCCATGTTTTTCACACTGAGAGCTCCCTTGGGCTCACCATAGGGAGTGGCTGCAGGCTGATGGTTGTTAAATCAGAGGTATTTTCCTCCTTCTTGAGTGCCCTTAGGCTCACAGTGGAGAGCTGGAATTGCTGATGACTGTGACATCCTTGTTTACTGACATGGCAGGAAATATCCCATTTTTCAACCTTCACAGCAGGTACTGTGCTGCGTGTCCCTCTAGACCCAGAAAGTGGTCTTGCCAATTGGTTTCTGTCTCACAGCATACAAACTGGAATCCACTCATACATCCCAGCCAGGGAGAGCATGATTGGGAAAAAAAAAAAAAACTCTCCAGTCTGTGCCTGGGTATCAAGAACTCCTAGTAAAATAGGATCATGAGATGGTGTCCTAGGCTTCCAATGAGTGCTTAATTGCTCAGAGAAGTCTGACTCTTTGTGACCCCATGGACTATAACCCACTGGGCTCCTCTGTCCAGGGGATTTCCCAGGCAAGAACACTAGAGTGGGTTGCCATTCTTCTCCAGGGGACCTTCCCGACCCAGAGACTGAACCCACATCTCTTGCATCTCCTGCATTGGCAGGCTGATTCTTTATCACTAGCGCAACCTGGGAAGCCCAGAGATCAAATGTAAGGGAACTTTAACTCATCATCTAGTGTGTATAAATAATTGCTGATCCTTAAGCTGAGATTTCAGCTTTCATTAAAGCATTCTGCCTTGACAACACCCAGAAAACGGGGTCAGCAGAGATGCCTGGGTAAGTGAATGAGACTGAATGGCTGTGCTGGACTCGGGGAGAGGGAGGGTTAAAAGACTGCCACCTGCTACTGTTGCTTCCACCTCTGGCCCCCACTGCGAGGTAATGACCCCTGAGAGAGAAGGAGGAAGGCCAGACAGAGTGTGGAGGGGAAATGCAGATGAAAAGAAATCAGAACGCTTTTTCTTTCATGTTTCAAGTACCAAATTATGCTTGACATTTGAATTTTCCCCAAGGCTCACTTCCATAAAATCATGCCAAATTACCTTGCAAGGGTTGGAGCTTCCCAGAGAGACTTTTGACTGTAATCAAACAGGTCTCCTCCATTGTTCCAGACACTCTGAAAGGATGTGGAGAAGAAGGGGTGGAGGGCAGGTGATGGGAGGCTGGCTAAGGACTGGTGTGGAGGCTGCAGTTCTGGTCAGAGACCCACCACTGTAAGACCAGACATAGAAGCAGCAGACATCCTAGGATGCAGGCATCCCCAAGAGCTGGGAGAACACGAAGAGACCAAAACATCCTAAGGCAAAGGGATGTGTAATAATCCTCATATTGGCTAACATTTATGGAGGTTGATTGCAAGACCACCTGGAGAAAGAAATGGCAACACACTCTGGTATTCTTGCCTGAGAAATCTCATGGACAGAGGAGCCTGGTGGGCTACAGTCCATGGGGTCACAAAACAGTCAGACAGGACTTAACAACTAAACAACAACAACAATATTGCAGGACAGGCACTGTGCTGGGGCCCCTACTCAAAATTTGAACTTCATGACGGCCAGGGGCTGTTATTATTCAACCTTTGAATATGAAAGCTGGAGACAAGAAACGATGAAGTCATTAATCCTCTTCCAGATGCCAAAACCTGTGCAGGTGCTACTGTATTGCCTGATGACCAGGTGTAACACCAATGGCCCAGGAAGAGGAAAGGGCCAACTCAGTACCAAAATATCGTGCTATGCTCCACTGTGATAAGCCACTTCAGTCATGTCCAAATCTCTGCAACCCCATGGACTGCAGCCCACCAGGCTTCTCTGTCCATGGGATTCTCCAGGCCAGAATACCGGAATGGGTTGCTGTGCCCTCCTCCAAGAGATCTTCCTGACCTAGGGATTGAACCCTCATCTCTTACATTCTCCTGCATTGGCAGGCAGGTTCTTTACTACTACTGCCACCCAGGATTGAATATCAAACTATCAATGGGCGGAACTTTCCCAGAGGCCCAGTGGTTAAGATGCTATACCTCCAATGCAGTGCACACAAGTTCAATCCCTGGTTGGGGAATTAAGATCCCACATGCAGTGCAGTGTGGCCAAAAAACTAAAACTCAAAGTATCAGTGGGCATCACTATTTGATTGAATCAACCAAATCACCCAGTTTCAGGGGCTTCATCTAGACTAACTTACATTCATTGACTTGTCAGAAACCACTCATTCTATCACATCTTTCTCCTGCTGGACACACCAGTGTCGATGTTGGATAGGCGTGGACACCAGGCTGGGAAAAATCTTTTAGACCAGTGGAAGCTCACTGCTGCAGGAGGCCTTGGCCCTCTCCAAAAGGTTCTTCTGGATGTTGCCTCAGAAGCTGGACCTGCTTCCTGTGGACTCCTTGCTGACTCTACTCTCGGAGTCGCCCATTTTTGTGGGTGCTGCTGCTGCTGCTGCTAAGTTGCTTCAATCGTGACCGACTCTGTGCGACCCCATAGACGGCAGCCCACCAGGCTCCCCCATCCCTGAGATTCTCCAGGCAAGAACACTGGAGTGGGTTGCCATTTCCTTCTCCAATGCGTGAAAGTGAGAAGTGAAAGTGAAATCACTCAGTCGTGTCCGACTCTTAGTGACCCCATGGACTGTAGCCTACCAGGCTCCTCTGCCCATGGGATTTTCCAGGCAAGAGTACTGGAGTGGGGTGCCATTGCCTTCTCCATTTTGTGACTAGGGTTTAAATTCTTGCTTTCACTGGACTTGGTTCTTTGCTCTTTCCAAGTAGCACTTCCCTCCTCGTGCTCTGACACCACCTTTGTTGGTCCCCACCATTTATTCACATGGATTAATGCTGAAAACTCCTAACACTTCTCCACACCAACTCTTGACCCTTCAGCAGTTCTGCCAAAGTCATCTTTCTAGAAGCAAATCTGATCATACCAGTTGTCTGCTCCAAACCCTCCCACAGCTTTTGAACTCTTCTGGGATCAAGCCCAGGTGCTTCATGGGCTGCACAAAGACCTTCAGGCTCTGCTCCTCGGGACCCACCTTTTTCCTTCGGGCCCTGCTTTTTCCTCCATGCTCCACCCATTGTCCACCATCAGCACGTCTACAGACAGACAGTGCTTTCTATAAACCCCAAAACTTTGCGGGACACCTGCTGGACACACCAGTGCCGATAGCTCAGATGATAAAGATTCTGCCTGCAATGTGGGAGACCTGGGTTCAAACCCTGGATTGGGAAAATCCCCTGGAAAAGGAAACGGCAACCCACTTCAGTATTCTTGCCTGGAGAATCCCATGGACAGAGGAGCCTGGTGGGCTACAGTCCATGGGGTTGCAAAGACTTAGACACAACTGAGCAAGTCACACTTTGACACTTTCTTGTCCTCAGGCAGATAAAGTCGTGGTGGTGGGAGGAGGTGTGTTCCAGGCAAGCTCCTGCCCATTCTTCAGTTCTCACTCAAATCCCACCTGTAGGCACAAGACCCATACATCTCTCTGAGCAATAAACAACATGAAACAGCCACCTCCACCTCACTTCTACCCACTGGAAGGCCCCATGGGATTGGCAGAGGTAACTGAGTGGGAGTTTCAGCCAAGTGTGACCTCTGAACAGACAACACGTGGAACCAACCAGTCATCCAGAAAAACATCCAGGGAAAAGTTCTCTAGCAGGAAGCAATTCTCTAAAATCATGGAAATCAAAGCAAACATTACAGAAAACGCCAGCTCTAACTCCCAAGTTAGAGAGAGCACTCCCGAGTTTGCGCTCCAGAGGAGCAAACTTAGAAAACACTGTATTCATTGCTAAGCAGACTTTGCTCAGCTTCATGGTAGAGACAACCCCAATGAGGTGGTATGCCATGTGCCCCTTCCCCGGCAGATGGATGCCTGCCTCTGTATGTTTCCTCCAGGCTCAGATGCATCAGTTCAGTCTACACGGCATGTGTCTTTCTATTCCTGCCTAGAAGCCTCTCAGAACTCCAGACCAACTGGCTGCACCTTGCCCTTCTGTCCGCCGCTTCCACAGAGACCTGAAATGAAGTGAAGTGGAAGTCACTCAGTCATGTCTGACTCTGCAACCCCATGGACTATTCAGTCCATGGGATTCTCCAGGCCAGAATATTGGAGTGGGTAGCCCTTCCCTTCTCCAGGGAATCTTCCCAATCCAGGGATCAAGCCCAGGTCTCCCACATTGCAAGCACATTCTTCACCAGCTGAGCCACCAGGGAAGCCCAAGAATACTGGAGTGGGTAGCCTATCCCTTCTCCAGGGGATCTACCCAACCCAGGAATTGAACTGGGGTCTCCTGCACTGCAGGCAGATTCTTTACCAGCTGAGCTACCAGGAAAGTCCCTACAGAGGACTGGGCCCCCACCTATTTTCTGGCTTCCACTCCCACTGACTTATAAGCACCAAGGTGCTCCCAGCCTGTGGTTGCTTAGTTCTTCCTGCCTTGAACTCTACACTAACCCAAATCAATCCTACATCTTCACTGTCCCTTTGAATACCCAAATTTGAACTTCTGTCTTTTGGGGATAAAGTCCTGGTTCACCTAACCTGGGGCTTACCTGTTCTTGCCATCTTCCCCAGCCTTTGACTAAAAAAAAATATTTTTTCATGATATTACCTCTCTCTCTCTGCAGGACATATTGAGGCAATTTGCAAATGCCTCGTGACATCACTCGGCTTGGTGCTTTACGGAAATAGGTTTTCAATGAATATTTGATTTGAAACAGGAACGGTTTTACTTCCCAGTGATGAACTGTGACTATGAGATGGAGATGATCACTGCTAAGAGGCCCCAGTGGGTGGCTGAGCTTAGAGGGCACACCAGGCCCTGGCCAGTTCTGCCCCAAAGTGGGACTCCTTTATGGGAAGTCTCTGCACTGGAGCTCCCGTTGTTGTTGTTCAACTGCTCACTCATGTCCAGCTCTTTGTGACCCCATGGACTGCAGCACACCAGGCTTCCCTGTCCTCCACTATCTGCTGGAGTTTGCTCAAACTCACGTCCATTGATTTGGTGATGCCATCCAACCATCTCATCCTCTGTCGTCCCCTTCTCATTCTGCCTTCAATCTTTCCCAGCATCAGAGTCTTTTCCAGGGAGTCATCTCTTTGCATCAGGTGGCACAGCCATGAAATTAAAAGATGCTTGCTCCTTGGAAGAAAAGCTATGACCAACCTAGACAGCGTATTAAAAGGCAGAGACATCAGTTTGCCAACAAAGGTCCATAGAGTCAAAGCTATAGTTTTCAAAGTAGTTGTGTAGGGATGTGACAGCTGTCGCTTCCGTGCACCTGGCTAAGAGCTTCCAGGAGCTCCACCAGAGCTTCAAGCTCTTTTACCCTATCTTCCTTCCTCCCTTCTTTCACAGGCATCAAGCCTGCATAATCCGGCCGCTTTCCCCACCCACACCAGCAAAGCCTGAGGGCCCCACAGGCTACTGCCCTGTTTTCACAGATAAGGTTACTTGCAACTACACCTGGGCACTGCTTTCCAGGAGAGTCACTGATACAGTATCATTCCATCATTCCACAGACAAGGACACTGGGATTCAGAAGCTAAATATCATGCCTTAGGTTGTAAGCCAAGATGATATGGAACAGAGAATTTACATCTTGAGAGATGAATATCACAGTTTAAAGCAGCAGTTCCCAACCTTTTGGGGGCACCAGGGACTCATTTCATGGAAGACAATTTTTCCAGAGACGGGGTGAGGAGAACGGTTTCGGGATGATTCAAGGATAGTAGGGTTAGAGAATCTAATCTATGAGAATCTAATGCTGCCACTCTTGATGTGGCAGGAGATGAAGCTCAAGCAATAATGCAATCCTGGGGAGAGGTTGTAAATACGTACAAAGATTCGCTTGCTCGCCCACCCACCACTCACCTCCTGTGTGTGGCCTGGTTTCTAACAGGTTATGGACCAGTACCAGGTACCAGGTACCAGTCTGTGGCCTGGGGGCTAGAGAAATCAAGTGTTAGTCGCTCAGTTGTGTCTGACTCTTTGACCCCATAGATTGTAGTCCACCAGGCTCCTCTGTCCATGGAATTCTCCAGGCAAGAATACTGGAGTGGGTAGTCATTCCCTTTTCCAGGGAATCTTCCCGACCCAGGGATGGAACCTGCATCTCCTGCATTACAGGCAGATTCCTTACCATCTGAGCCACCAGGAAACTCCATGGCCTGGGGGTTGCGGACTCCTGGTCTAAAGCTTGACAACTCTGCCCCTGTTAGTGGATGAATTGTCCAAGATTCCAGATAAGGATGGTTGAGGCTGAATCTGCTATGGTTTGGGCTGAGTAGATATGAGAACAGCAACATTCAGGTCTGTGCCAGAAATCAGCAAGCAAGCAGAAGGTCCAGTCTGCCACCTGGGATGAAGCAGTCAACACAAATATCAGGAGATCATTAGGAATCATAAAAGGAAAATTTTGAAACCTTCAAATCCAGAATGACAATCCACAAAGACGACATAGCAAACAGAAAGAAGGCAGATGGGGCTGGCCAGACTCATGCTTCCAAGGAGGTCCATGGACCAGAGCCTCTTTCACCTTGGGCTGCCTGTACCAGCCCTCCATCTCCTGACACTGCAGAGGTAACCTGGACAGATGGCACTTGAGAAAATCCAATTTCCCTCTGTGCCTTATTTCCTTCCAGTTAGAGCAGCAGGATTCAAAAGCACAATATGGATGACCGTTACTGAACTGACATCATTTGGTCATTTTTCAAGTTGATGGGACTTTGAGAGTAGTGCATCATTTGTAGCCTCACGAACCGCAGAAAACAGAAAGTGTAATTGAGTAACACCTCCCACTGCATCTTCAAGGCTTCCCAACGTTTCAGAGCATGGGGCACTCTTTAGCATCAAAAATACCCCAAGAACCTTATCCTCCAAAATGGTAGTCATTATACCCTGTATCTCTTGTTTGAGGAAACAGGAAACAACTGCTATGAATGAAGCAATTCTTTCAAATCTGCATTTCATGAATCTCAAAATTCACAGTGATTAGAAAATTGGTAAGACACAGATGGGCAAGATATGTTACCTATCTGGTTGTAAGACAAGGCTTTCATGAATGGTAATTTTTGAATATATGGTATTATACTGCATTGTGACAACAATCTAGATGATCCCCATATTATAGAAGGAAAAACTGAGGCACAGAGAAATCAAATAAGTTGATAAAGGCCACTTAGTGGAACTTTGGTGATATCCAAACTTCTTTCTAAAGCTGCCAAAAGGGCACTAAGTGTGGTGTGTCAGACCCTTCCTTGGCTGTACATGGAGAAGACAAGCGAACTTCAACTGCCCAAAACAATATTCTCTGGATTTTAAACAGAAAAAGGTCAGTTTTTGAAAAGGAAAGTATTCCCAAGTCTCCCTGTCCACATTTCCCCCCACCCAAGCTGTGCCAGCCGTCCCCTGCTGACCTGGCTACCCTCCCTCTGTCTACACGTCTGTACAGCTCAGAATCCTGTCCATCTGCTCCAGTGGGAACGACCTGGAGATTAGCCAAAGTGGCCTGGGTCTCTTTACACCCTTAACATCTAGCACAGAGTAGCAGTTCAATAAATGATCCTTGACTGTGGAGTGAATGAATCTGAGAGGCCAAGTCAGGACAGAACTTCCATGGACCGGAACAAAAACTCAGAATAAATCCAAGTCACTAAGCCACTAATTCAAGGGCTAAGGCCCCATACTTTGCTCAGACAGAAACTGGGAAACCCCACAGAATCCTGACCTTGGACCTGTCACTCAATGACAGCCCATCAGTTGACAGTAAGATAATGAAAACCTGAGTCTCGTGGTCGTCAAAAACCAGTGGGTGCTGTTCTGAATACACCAGCATCATGAATTTTTAAAAAATGACTTGCAGACTCACTATACTACCAGACTGTGCATACCAAATGCCAAACAATAAATTACAAAGTGGAGTGGGGAATATCAGACAAATGGGTGTTTTGAGTACCATAGAGAAAAAATTTCTCCAGCCACAGCCATCTGTGTATCGAGACACAACAAACCGTTCTGTGCTTTCATTCTGAGCAGAGAGCACTGATCAATTGCCAGGTTGTCAAGCTCTTTAAAGTCTGTTTTTAAACTCAAAGGCCTGACATTCCAGAGCATAAGTGTTGTGGGTTTGCCTATGGTGGCCTGGTGTGTGTGCAGTGTGGCAATTCCAGGCGTGTCAGCAATTCCCTACCAAAGGGAGAATCGAAATGATGTCTTTCGAGCCAGAGGATTCCGCATCCACATGCTCGCCTTGGCGTCTACCTTCCTCTGGAAGGCTTGAGGGAGGTGATGTGACACCGTGTCCTGTTTATGAACTTACCGTAGCAGCACCCCAGCCTGCACCCTGGGGAAACTTGGCCGCCGGTGTCACTCTCTCCATCAGCCTCTCATCCACGGGGAGCTGAGTGCTGAGCAGTAAAAGTGAAAGTGTTAGTCGCTCAGTCACGTCCGACTCTTTGTAACCCCATGTACCATAGCCCGCCAGGTTCCTCTGCTCATGGAATTCTCTAGGCAAGAACACTGGAGTGGGTAGCCATCCCTTTATCCAGGGGATCTTCCTGACCCAGGGGTCAAACCGGGGTCTCCCACATTGCAGGCAGATTCTTTACCTTTTGAGCCACCAGGGAAGTCCCGGATGCTGGGCAGAGATGAGCCAAGGTTCTCTCTTTTGGAGAGGTGTCATGAGGGAAGGGGCTCTCCTGGGGAAGATCAAGGAGATCATTCTGGGGATTAAATTGAAAAGGTTTTACCCAGTGTGGGACTTCTTCCCTCTGTCTGTAAAGCTTCTCTGCTTTCTCTCTACGAGATACACAAACCCAAGTGACTGCAACTTTCTAGAACTGTGGCTGTCAGCTGCATTGATAACAAAAATAGCTGACACGGACTGAGCACTTACCAACTGCTGAATTCCTTCCATACTCTCGCAGCTTGCCGCCAGCACACAGAAGTGGAGCCCGCACCAGGGAACACAACAGCAGGACCTGAATGGGAGGAGTAGATGCTGATGTGAGGGAACCAGTCTAGGAGGCATCCCAGAGATGAGCAGCAGCAGCAGGGCGCCAGCCCTTCCACTCCTCCCCATTCAGTCCTCCAGCCACAATCAGAGCAGCTCGGAATAGTCCGGATCTCCCCAGCCGCGACCTCTGTGTTGCTCACTGTTTGCTACCTTGATAGCCTTTGCTCACTCCACCCTGTCCTTCAGTGTCTGGGAGGCTTCATTCTCTGCTGCCCTAGGCTGCCTCAATTTGTCCTTTCTCTGTGCGTTCAAAGCCCCTCGGAGAGGCAGAACATAATCAATATGCAGTCTGCGGCCGCCTCACAAGAAGGGGAGCTCCTTGAAGGTGTGTGCATGCGGGCCTGCCCACTCAGTTGCTTCTGACTCTTTGTGGCCCTTTGGACTGTAGCCACCAGATTCCTCTGTCCATGGGATTCTCCAGCCAAGAATACTGGAAGGGGATGCCATACCCTCCTCCAGAGGATCTTTCCAACCCAAGGATCAAAATCAAGTCTCCTATGTCTTCTGCATTGGCAGGTGGGTTCTTTACCCACTGAGCCCTCTGGGAAGCTGTCTTGAAGGTAGGGATCAGGAATAAGTCATCATTGGTCCCTGACTTGGCACAAAATAGATACTCAGTAAATTCTAGTTGAAGGGGACTCCCCTGGTGTTTAAGGCTTCACCTTCCAATGCAGGGGGTATGGGTTCAATCCATGGCTGGGGAGCTAAGACCCCATAAGTCTCACAGCTAAAAGAATAAAACATAAACAACAGAAACAGTACTGTAACAAATTCAATAAAGACTTTATAAATGGCCCATGTGGAAGAGACCTTTTTAAACAAATACTAGTTGAAGTCTTCCCTGGTGGCTCAGGTGGTAGAGAAGCTACCTGCCAATCCAGGATACAGGAGACACAGGTTTGATCCCTGATTTGGGAATATCTCCTGGAGAAAGAAATGGCAACCCACTCGAGTATTCTTGCCTGGGAAACTCCATGGACAGAGCAGCCTGGTGGGCTACAGTCCCTGGGGTCGAAAAGAGTCGGATACAACTGAATGACTAACACCATTGAAGGACTAGAAAACACAGCTTCATTATTATTTTAGATACAAGAAAAAGGTCCTCTGACATTCTACAGACGCCAAAGCATTCCATAATTATATGCTAACAAAAATACAATTTAATGAAACAATGCTGTATCAAAGACTTCATTTTTATTTTCCACTCCCGTCCTCTTTGGGGTATGAAGAAATACAACTCAAGAACTGCTTAAGAGATCAGTTTGCTCCTTGGTATCCCTTTTCTTACCCTTGCTACCATCCTGAAAGTAAAAGTGAAAGTGTTAGTTGCTCAGTCGTGGCTGACTCTTTGAACCAAGCTCCTCTGATCTTGGAATTCTCCAGGCTAGAATACTGGAGTGGGTAGTCATTCCCTTCTCCAGGGGATCTTCCTGACCCAGGGATCAAACCTGGGTTTCCTGCACTGCAGGCAGATTCCTTACCACCAGAGCCAGTAGGGCAGCCTGTTACCATCCTAGTCTTGGGCTATTTGTCCATATAAATTTCTTTGAAAATTTCAAAATTCACTGAAATAGTCTAACAGCAAGTAACCAGCTAATGATTGATAATAGCCATTTTTAAAATAACCCAGTTTTGAGCTGGTTGTAGCTCAGGCCTTGTTGGGTTTCCCGGCTGTTTGAGATGGCAGTCTGTACACACAGACACAGCCTCTATAATTATTCCCAAATGCAATTACATTTCCAACAGGAAATCCTTCTCTAGAAGTCATCCCCAGCCCAAGCAGCCGGACCATTAAGCTTGTGGAACACTGGGTGAAAAGGTCAAAGCCTCGTTTCATTCCTAGTGGTGACTCAAAAGTAGAACAGTGCTCGAAAATGTCAGTAGTAGTGGGATTAGAGTTGAGATTTTCTTATATTTTTCTGTTTCCCTTTCAGCATAATGAAGAATTACTATTTTGATCATAGATGTGATTATGCATTATACTATAGACATAGTATTTGTGAGTATATCATGTGTGTGTGCCAAGTCACTTCAGTTGTGTATGACTCTTTGTGACCCTATGGACTGTAGCCTACCAGGTTCCTCTGTCCATGGGATTCTCCAGGCAAGAATACTGGAGTGGGTTTCATGCCCTATTCCAAGTGATCTTCCCGACCCAGGGATCGAACCCGAGCCTCTTACATCTCCTGCATTGAAAGCTGGATTTTTTAGCACTAGCACCACCTGGGAAGCCCTAAGTATATCATAGATACAGGTAGATCTAGCGATACGATTGTAAAGAATCTGCCTGCAATGCGGGAGACCTGGGTTTGATTCCTGGGTCAGGAAGATCCCCTAGAGAAGGGAATAGCTACCCACTCCAGTATTCTTGCCTGGAGAATTCCAGGACAGAGGAGCCTGGTCTATGGGGTCGCAGAGTCAGACATGACTAAGTGACTAACACTTTCACTTTTCACTGTACTATAGACTATACAATTTTATAATTACCAAAAAAAAAAAAAAATTGTAAATGGAGGACAAACTCAGTTTAAAATCAAAGAAGCAGGACTGAACAATCTGTACACGTAAGTGAGAAAGACAGACCAGAGTAGAAGCATAAGATGAATCCAGGATTGAATCTAAATCAAACAGACATGCCTCAGAGACCACGCGTGTGTTCTGCATGGAACACGTGTGTAGCTCTAAGGTTTCCAGCAGCCAATGGTGAAAAGGGATATTTGAGCAATTCCCCAGGTCTGACCTCACACAAGAGCTTCCCTGGTGGCTCAGAGGTTAAAGAAAATGGCCAACATTTCCACACTCTGGGCCCAGTGGAAAAATCTCATCAAGGTCTTATATGAAGGCTAGTTCTGCTAGTGGTGAGGTGAATTTTTCTGTTGGCCTGAGCTGACCGGCCAGGTTTTGCAGACAGCTCATTGTTACCCTCTTGGGTTTGCCAAGTCAAGAACACACATCCTCCAGGGCAGAGCCACCCCAGGTCCACCCTCTCCATCGTTTGTCATCCACCCCATCCTCTCACGGTCCTTCTGCTGACAATTTGCCCTGCTCTAGTTTCTCTTCCGCCCCCTCCTCCCAGTTCAATCCAGCATTTAGCTGCCTTCCCAGTTCTAGACTTGCTCCTCAGACTCAGTTGCCTTTTCAGTTCCTGGTGGTGAAAAGCTTCTGCAAACTAGTCAGCCAGTCTTCAAAGTCCCTGTGCCTGTCGGGGAAGGAGAGGGGGGGATGAATTGGGAGGGTAGCATTGACATATAAGGGCTTCCCTGGTGGCTCAGCGGTAAAGAATCTCCTGCAATGCAGGACACACAGGAGACACGGGTTTAATGTCCAGGTCAGGAAGATCCCTGGGGAAGGAAATGGCAACCCACTCCAGTATTCTCGACCAGAAAATCACAAGCTCAGAGAAGCCTGGCAGGCTACAGTCCATAAGGCTGCAAAGAGACATGATTGAGCACACACACACACATACTGACATATATACACTGGTGGTGTGGTGCTGGTTTAGTAGCTAAGTCATGTCCAACTCTTGGGACCCCATGGAGCTGCCAGGCTCCTCTGTCCATGGGATTCTCCAGGCAAGATTACTGGAGTGGGTTGCCAGTTCCTTCTCGAATATATACACTACCAGGTTTAAAATGGGTAGTGGGGAGCTGCTGCATCGCACGAGGAACTCGGTTCGGGACTCTGAGATCAGCTCGAGGGGTGGGATGGGGGAGGAAGACTCAGGAGGAAGGGATATATGTATACATACAGCTGACTCACTTCGTTGTTCTCCAGAAACTACCACAACATTGTAAAGCAATTATGCTCCAGTTTTTAAAAACGTCTGCACGCCTGTTACGGCACAGGCCTGGTCCCCCTCCCATTGCCTTCCTGCCCTTCACATCAGTCACCTTCAGGTGAAATCAGAGAAAATAAACAGTTGCTGCCTCACATGCTCAGACAGTGATGTAGAGCAGTGCTCCTCAAAGCTGGCACCTCAATCAGTGCTGGCCCACTTGACCCACCAAGAGAGACGGGCAGAAGCCAACAGCAAGCTTGCCAGAGCTTTGATGGCACTGCCAGGACAGCCAGCCACGGGAGCACTGAATTTGCTCCTCGTGCAAAGTATAGACTAGCTCAGGTGTGGCTCCCTCAAGCTGCTGCCGACCAGTCGTTTGCTGGAGGAGCACTTATCAGTGCCCGATGGAGTGGGAATCTTTAGAAAGGTTCTTCCCCAATTTGGTTTGGAAGTACAGTCTGGAGCCTTGCAACCAGTCTCTTGTCTAAGCATAAGAGCACCGTCAGGAATTGAGTTCTTACTGCTTTCGAGACACTGTGTGAGACAAACTGCCAGCGTTTTTCCATGTAACGACACCCACTCCAGGAGGTAAGTGCTACTACCATAGTCCCCATTTCACGGCTAACACAACAGAGTCCCTGGGTAGTTCTGCATCTTCCTCTAGGCCTTGTTGTGCAGATGGCAGAGGTAAATGTGCCAAATCTGCTTGAATCTAAAACCCGTGCATCTACTACTGCCCTCCGCAGAGTAGCAGGACAATGTCTGCGGGACTTAAGGAATCGGCAGGAAACCGCAGGCTGTTTGTCCTTAATGAGGAGGAAGTAACAGGTAGCTTCTTCCCCTGCCTTCCCTACCTCAGTTCTTTACACTTAGAGCTTGTTATTCCTGATTTTAAAACAATTGTTCCCATGGCAACACCCTGGCAGCTTCTCTTAGCAACCATAGCCATCTTTCACCATTTTCATAAAGTTGGTTCAAATACAAAATTGCTTTTTGAAAGAGTTTACGGAAGCAAAAACCAAAGTGATCAGTTGACCAGAGCTTGACTTTTTATACATCATAAGAAAATCAAGTGGCAAGTTTTACACATCTTAGGAAAAACAACTTTCTAGCAGTGTTTCAAAACTAGGTGAAAAGAGAAACACCCAGGTTTGCAGGTCAGGATAGTGTTTGAAACCTAAATAATATGCAAACTCTCAGATGTGAAATTTTCCTCTGGTTGACAAAAGTTTCACAAACTGAGAGTATTTAAGGTTTACAGTTTTTTTAATTAATTTTTTTACCGGAGTATATTTGCTTTAGAATGTTGTTAGTTTCTACTCTACAGCAAAATGAATCAGCTATACGTATACATGTATCCCCCCTTCCTCGGATTTCCTTCCTACTTAGGGCACTACAGAGCACTGAGTTCCTCATGCTATACAGTAGGTTCACATTGGTTATCTATTTTATACATAGTATCAAGCACGTATATATGTCAATCCCAGTGTCCTAATTCATCTCACCCCTCTTCCTGTCTCCATGGTGTTCATATACTTCTTCTCTGTGTCTGTGTCTCTATTTCTGTTTTGCAAATAAGATAATCTATACCAAATTTCTAGATTTTATACATGCGTTAATATACAATATTTGTTTTGCTCTTTCTAACTTCACAATGTATGATGGTCTCTAGGTCCATCCAAGTCTCTACAAATGAGCCAATTTCATTCATTTTTTATGACTGAGTAATATCCCATTGCATACATGTACCACATCTTCTTTACCCATTTCTCTATGGATGGCCATTAAGTTGCTTCTGCATCCTGGCTATTGTAAACAGTGCTCCAATGAACACTGGGGTGCATGTGTCTTTTTGAAATTATGGTTTTCTTTGGGTATATGCCCAGTAGTGGGATTGCTGCATCATACAATAGTTCCATTTTTAGTTTTTTAAGGAATCTGTATTAGTTCTCCATTGCCACTGTGATAATTTGTTGCCAATTTAGTGGTTAAAAAAAAAACCCACAAATTAACATCGTACAAGTCTGTAGATCAGATGTCTGACATGGAAGTCCCCAGGCTAAGATCAAGGTGCAGGCAGGTGCATTGCTTTCTAGAAGCTCTAGGAGAGAATCCCTTGCCTTGCCTTTTTAAGCTCCTAAAAGCTGCCTGCTTGCCTTACATCATGGCTACCTTCCTCCTCCTTCAAAGCCAGCAACACTAAGCTGAGTCCTTCTCAGGCTGCCACCTCTCTTGACAGCTCTGCCAAATCCCTCTTCCCCTTGCAAAGACCCTGTGATTACATCCCGCACTCAGATAATCCAGGCTAATCCCTCTATTTTAAGGTCATCTGATGGACAGGCTTCATTCCCTCTGCATCCTTAATTCCTCTTTGCCATGGCACCTAACCCAGCCACAGGATCCAGAGATTAGGAGGAGGACGTCTTGGAGGAGCTATTTTTCTCTCTACTGCAGTGGATACAGCAGCCTACACAGCGTTTCCTAATGAGTGAGAGGACGTTGGCACAATGGTGGACTAACTCGTGGCATCTCCTCACCTGTAGCCACCACGCATCTCTTTGGCCTCTTCCTCTGTGTATTCTGGCTATCAGCTAAAGTATGTACTTAAAATAACAAGTGGCCAAAAGTCTCCTCCCCAGTCTTTACCCCAAATGGCAATGGTCAGTGCTGAGCAAAAGGTCTGTGGAGCAAGGCTAAGCCTCTTAAGCATTTGTCACCTGGACATGGGGCTGGAGTTGGGGCCACTACCAGGTGGCCCACTAGGGCAAGACAAGCTGGCAGCGAGCAGCTCAGGCTCAGAGCTGCTGACCTGGGCAGCTGACCATGATGGATGTTGGAGAAAGGGCTGACTCCATGAGGTGCAAACCTTCCCTGAAAGACGGCGACAGTTATCCCGTGAAGACATTTATGTAGTAGGACAGAAAACAAATCCCCATTGTGATCAATACAAACAAACCGAAAGCTGTAATTTGCCAGGGACAAACGGCTTCCAGGGTGGCTGGAGAATGCACAAGCACGCCATCAAGTCCTGTGTCCAGTTCTGTGCTGACACCGTGGAGGGCAGTGATGGGGGCCAGGGCCCGCAGGAGTCTCCCTCCCCAGATCAGGAGGGGAGACAGTGATTCCAGCAAAGCTAACCTACAATGGCAAACATGCTATGCAAAGGGTCAAGAGTTGTGAGCTGCTTTTTAAAGAGTCAGAGGAGTCTGGAAGAGATGGAGTCCCTGTACCTGGGGAGAGGGCAGTGAGGGGTCAGTCAACAAAGGTGAGGAAGCAGCCAGTGGTCGCTGGGGAGTAGGGCTCTGTCTCTTGCTCTCTGCGTGCTCTGGCAACTGACTTGACCCCAGGTGACTCAATTTCCCTGTCTGTGGAAAGCCAGTATATTAGAACTCTTGGGTTTAGCTGTTGAAACAAGACCCCGACAAGACCCCATGCACAACGCTGGGAACATAGTAGATATGCTATGTATTCGTTTTTGTTGGTTTTTTTTTTTTTTTAATGATTTTTTGATGTAGGCCATTTTTAAAGTCTTTATAGAATTTCTTACAATATTGCTTGTGTTTTATGTTTTGATTTTTTGGCCCCGAGGTGTGTAGGGATTGAACCTGCAACCCCCTGCACTGGAAGGTGAACTCTTAACCACTGGACTACCGGCAAAGTCGCTGTGTTTTGTGGTAAGGACACATAGCGTGAGATCTACTCTCTCAACAGATCGATGGTGGTGCTTTAGTCGCTAAGTCGTGTCCGACTCTTGTGACCTCATGGACTGTAGCCTCCCAGGCTCCCCGTCCACGGGATTCTCAGGCAAGGATACTGGAGTGGGTTGCCATTTCCTTCTCTGCTCAACAGATTAGTAAGTGTCGAATCCAGGACTGCTATCTGTGGGCCCAGTGCTGTACAGCAGATCCCTGGAGCTCACACGACTTGCATGACTGACTTGCAGGCACCCTGAGGGGAGTCTCTGCTCAGCGTGCTGGCCCTTGGGCTGCAGCTGTAATTGTTGAGTGCACTGAAGGCTTCCTAGAAAGACGGGAGTGAGGCTGCACCATGAAGGGTTGGCTAACCAGTGAGGAAACAGAGAAGCGACCACAAAGGTGAGGCAGTGAGGACCAATCAGAATGGGAGGAGCCAGGCAGGTAGTCTGACTCTGCTCACATTAGGGACGGAGCCTCTTCTCAGCCAAGAGGTCAGGATCAAGCTGCAGAGTGGTCTGGCTACTGCTGCTTAGTCACTCTGTCATATCCGACTCTCTGCTGCCCCATGGACTGTATCCCGTCAGGCTCCTCAGTCCATGGGCCTCTCCAGGCAAGAATACTGGACTGGGTTGCATTTCCTACTCAGTGGATCTTCCAGACCCAGGGATCGAACCCCTGTCTCCTGTGTCTCCTGCCTAAAAATACCCCTAGAAAGTCCCCATGCGAGTGAGATCAAAAAATCAAAAGAGAGACACTAGGCCATCTGAAGCTTGCACAGTGGGGGATCTTCTAGAATGTATGGTCTTCTAGAAAATGTCAGACACTCTGAGCCCATTTCCTCACCCACAAGGTAAGGATGGCCGTCACCTTTCTCGGAAGGGCAGGAGTGAGGGTTAAATGCAGAAATGTCACATACCTGGGGCGGATTCATGTTGATATATGGCAGAAACCAACACAATACTGTAAAACAATTATCCTCCAATGAAAAACAAATAAATTTTTAAATGAAAAAAAATTAAATGAGGAGATATCTTTAAAGTGCTCAGCACAGTGTCCAGGGTATAGTAAGTGCTCCAAAGTATTAATTATTATTATTATTCCAAAGGGTGTGTAATCATCTTTTATAATAGTTTTCAAATGTGTTTCTGTTGATTTTAACAGTGAAACATTTCCTCTCTCCCACAAGAAGCCTCATGTGGTAGAAGAGGGCAGGCCTGTTGACCTGGGGGGTCAAGGCCCAGAGGCCGCCTTGCCCGCCTCCTCTCTGCCCCCCAGGGCACCTGCCTGGAGAAAGCGTCCCTGTACTGCAGAGGCCCATAGAGGAGGGTGCCTTGGCCAGGGTCCACCAAAGGGCCTTGCCACCTGGAGCTGAAGCTGGTTTCCGAATGACCGGTTCATCGCACAGCCAGTCCGCTGAGTCAGGTTGATAAAAGTCAGTGCACTTGTTACTCCACCAAATGCCGAGTCATCAGTGACTAAAGTCTGAGTTCCCCAAATCATCATAATGGGCTCCAGTTTTAATGACTTATCAGCTTTAGAACAATTCATACTGGATCCAGGGGTGTTGCTGTGAGGAGCCGGAACTCCTTAGCCAGGTTCCTTCTCATCCTTGGCACAACCCTTAGGGCTCCCTCTCGCTGGCCCCCTATTCTACCTCCTGTACCACCAGGAGCCTGTCCCCTGCCAAGTCCCTGCCCTTTGGAGCTCCAGGTTTCCCCACCTTTACCCTGTCACCTTGGTTTACCCTGCCCTGTCGTCTGCTGCTCAAAGCCCCTAAGGGTTCTGCAGCCCAGGCTGTGTTCTCAGCTGACCCCTCTCTCCATCTTCCTCTTGCAAACCTTCTGATCCGTCTCCGGAGCTCCAGTCTCTATGGGAAGTTTGGGGACACACACACCATGAAGAGTTCCTAAAATCTTCTTCTGAAAGCTGATCACCTAAAACTTCTAGGAAATCATCTAAACCTTTTAAGAAATCAACCAACAGTTTAAAATAAATACAATTTTAGGAAATTTTGCAAATTCTTTGAATTTGTTATTTGGCAAGTTAACCATATGATGAATTCTCTGCCGTTCTATTGTTTTTTGGAAAATTGACCTAAAACTGGAACACAGATTTCTAGTCCAATTCACTTTCTTCTAAATAATACTTCTCAGTACTCGTTTGTAAACACAATCAGTATGTCTTTATTGGTATGGTTAAATCTGGTTTCTCTTCTCTATTTTTGGCAACTTGGTTTTTGCAAAATGCATTTTCTCAATTTTTTTCAAACTTGCTTTCTTTTTAAAAATGCAATGTTTTTAGGATGTTAATGGCCTCATTTTAATTTGCACATATTCTTGTTAATAATGAAATCTCCTTAATGTGAGTTAAAACTAAAAGCCTGTCAGAGTAATTCACAAACATTTAAAAACTCTGTAGCAATTCTAGGAGGATTCCCTGTTAATATTCTTAAGGACTTTCAATGGATATACTAAGTGGGCCTTGGTATTAACAGAAATAGCAAACAAATTAAAATTGGACTCTCGGTAACAATTGGGAAATAATGAATACGCACAGCCTTCGGCATGCAACTGAATCTAGTTGTACAAGAGCCTCCTACACTTTAAGAATATCTTTATTGAATAACCATCATGCTAATAAGTATCACTTAAGACTGGTATTGAGTCACCTGACTTCTCTATATTTCTTTCAGGAATGCACAAGAGAACGACATCAATCAAATTTAAAATAATGCAAACCTCATCTGGCGTTGAGGCTGGCTGCAATCTCTATCTGCAGCATATAGTACATTTTCATGTGAGCAATGTAATTTGCAAGGAATTAAAATTCCAGCCTAAGCGACATCTCAAAATCCATTCTCAGGCCTTGGCGAATATCCCGATGATCCACGAGAAATGTCAGAATGATCCGCCGTTTCCACAGTGGATTACAACTTTGAGAACAGTACCCACCACTGCAAGGATAAATCGCTCTTCAGGTTTAATCTCTTTGAAAATTCGGTTTATACTAAAAGAAAAACACTTTGCTATGTATTTGTACATTAAAAAAACAAGATTTAACATGGAGCTTTAATACATTATCCTGTTTAATCTTCACAACAATCTTTGGTGGGAGGTATTACAATCACCACTCGAAAGATGAGACACTTGAAGCTCAAAGAGACTAAATGACATTCCCAAGTCCACCCAGCTAATAAGAAGTAGACAGGCATTAAATTTAGGTCTCCTGGCTCTGAGCCAATAAGTTAAAACAACAAGCATACATTGCTTATCATATGCATAGACACTCCTCTTTTTTCTTTCCCCCCAACCTTTATTGAGATATAATTGACAAAGACCACAGTGTAAGTTTAAGCTGTACAACCTAGTGATTTTATGTATGTATATATTGCAAAATGATCATCACAACAAGGTTAGTTACCATGTCCATTGCTCACACAGCTACAGTTTCTGTGTATATGGTGAGAACTTTAAAAACCTACCCTCTTAGTAACTTTCAAGTTTCTAATACGATATTATGCCCACTCTCTTCAGTCATGTCCAACTCTTTGCAACGCTATAGCCGGTCAGGCTCCCCAGTCCACGGAATTCTCCAGGCAAGATCACCGGCGTGCGTTGCCATTCCTCCTCCAGGCGATCTTCCCGACCCAGGGATCGAACCTACGCCTCTTAACGTCTCCTGCATTGACAGACAGGTGCTTTACCACTCGCGCCACCTGAGACGCCATTAGGAGCTATAGTCACCATGCCATGATCTTTATAATTAGACGTTTGTACCTTCTGACCACCTTCACCTGCTTACATTTTGTCTAGAAGCAGCTTTGCATTATAAGGATGAAACTGGGTAGTTGCAACCGAGATTGTAGAGCCCACAAAATGGAAAATACCTTTGTAGAAAAAGTTTACTGATGCCTCTGCTGAAAATAATGGCAAAAATGAAAGTCAACCCGTAGCCCTACTGAGAAGCGGGGGGAAAAAATCCTATGGAATCAGGGACTTGCGTTCCAGTCTAAGCTATGGTACAGGCTTAGCCTTATCATGCCTCTGCTCACTGTTTAGTTGTGTTCCACTGTTTGCGACCCCAAGGACTGTAGCCCACCAGGCTCTTCTGTCCATGGGAATTTTCTGGCAAGAACACTGGAATGGGTTACCATTTCCTCTTCCATGGGATCCTCCTGATCCAGGGATTAAACTCATGTCTCCTTCATTGGCGGGCAGATTCTTTACCACTGAGCCACCTGGGAAGCCCAGCTTAGTCTCATATATTGGACAAAGCAGTTCCCTGTCTGGACCTCAGTTTCCTTATCTGTAAGATAAATTAGACTAAATCACGATTTTTAAATCAAAGCTCTTTCCCTCAAAGCTGTCTATAGTAAGCGCTGTGTGTACACCAGACACGAACCCGTCTATTTGGATAAACAGCTGGGGTTAGAGGCTACAGTCCTAGCCTATCACCTCCTAACCTTGCCCATGTGCTCAGAGCTTTGGGGGAGGGGGGAGAGAGGGGGAGGGTGTGTTTCACAGTCCACCACAGCCACAAACAAAGGCCACTGAGCTAACCACTCTCTGTGTCCCTTCCACAGTCGATGTTCATGATTTGGAATCCATGGCACCTTGTAAAACTCTCAGATTTAGAACCCTCCAAAACTAAACTTCATCTTTGAGAATTGTCTTCATAACCAAACCACAGCTAAGATAGACTGAAAAGGAAATGCATGCATACATATCTGCCATTTCCCCTACTTAGCCATGGGACAGCCTAACGTGTATCTTTCTGCTTTCTGGAATGAGCTGGCGCTCTCTGTGATCTGTCTTGAGCATTTTTAAACACAAAAGCCGAGTGTCAGCCTTGGGGAGCTATACAACATGAGGGATTGTCACTCCAGTGACAGCACTCCTGGGGAAAGTGCTGCTTCAAAAGGCATCAGGCAGGTAATGACACTGGGAATTATTTGTTGCCTGAGCAGGGACTAGTTTGAGCAGCTCACAGGTGCATTGGAACTGCATCAAACAGTGTTTTGGTCCCTAAGTAGCGGGCTTTGGAGAAAGAGCTGGTCAGAGGTTCTAAGAGCCCAGAGCTCTGGGCGAGAGGTCAGGGCATTGGCACAGCCTTCCCGCTGACACTCTCCTCGCACCCGAGTCAAGTTTTCTGGGCTTTCTGGGACTGTGACGTGATTGGCTGCACCAAAAATAACTGTGGGTCAGGCTTTGTGCATACACAGCTCAAGTAATGCTCACAAACTCTCCACACACATCAGATCTCCATTTCATGACAAAGGTAGGAGACTGAGCTTTACTAAGTTAAGTAACTTACCCCAAACTACACAGCTAGTCAGTTGGGCAGCAAGGCTTTAAACTAGCTATCGGAAGCAATTTGTAAAAAATGGTTCAGGTATATATGTGTAACTGAATCACTTTGCTGTGTACCTGAGACAAACACAACATTATAAATCAACTATTTCGGTGTTGTTGCTATTTCGTTGCTAAGTCATGTCCCACTCTTTGTGACCCCCATGGACTGTAGGCCGACAGGCTCCTCTGTCCATGGAATTTCCCAGACAAGAATACTGGGATGGGTTGCCATTTCCTTCTCCAGGGGATCTTCCCGAGCCAGGGATCGAACCTGCATCTTGCGCATTAGCAGGTGGATTCTTTACGGCTGAGCCACCAAGGAAGCCCCTATACTTCAATAAAAACATTTCAATTGAAAAATGTTAAAAGCCAAGGTATGGCTGTGAAGTCAAATAGCTTCTGTTTGGACCCTGGTTTTGCCACTGATAGGCGTGACACTAGTCAGTTTGTTTAAATGCTTTGATTTCTTTATCTATAAAATGAGCCTGATGGTGCTGCCTGCCTCACAGAATTTAGAGGATGGCATGATTACAAGATACCTGGTAAAGGAACTTCTCCTGTGGTCCAGTGGATAACATGTCCCCTTCCAGTGCAGGGGGTGCAGGTTCAGTCCCTAGTTAGGGAGATAAGATCCCAGATCCCTTGCAGCCAAGAAAGTTACATAAAACTGAAGCAATATTGTAACAAATTCAATAAAGACTTTAAAAATAGTCCACATTAAAAAAAAGCTTAAAAAAACACCTGGTAGATACTGAGTCATAATTATGGTCGCTATTATTTGTTGTTCAGCAGCTCAGTTGTGTCCAACTCTTTGTCACCCCGTGGATGGCAGCATGCCAGGCTTCCCTGTCCTTCACTGTCTCCCAGTTTGCTCAAACTCATGTCCATTGAGTCAGTGATGCTATCCTTCCGCATCATTCTCTGTTGCCCCATTCTCCTCTGGCCCTCAACTTTCCCAGCATCGGGGTCTTTTTCAGTTGAGCTGGCTCTTCGCATCAAGTGGCCAAAGTATTAGAGTTTCAGCTTCAGCATCGGTCCTTCCAGTGAATATTCAGGATTGATTTCCTTTAGGATTGACTGGTTTGATCTCCTTGTAGTTCAAGGGACTCGAGTCTTCCCCAGCACTACAGTTTGAAAGCATGTATTCTTTGGCGCTCAGCCTTCTTTATGGTCCAACCTTCACATCTGTACATGACTACTGGAAAAACCATAGCTTTGACTAGACAGACTTTTGTCAGCAAAGTGATGTCTCTGCTTTTTAATATGCTGCCTAGGTTTGTCATAGCTCTTCTTCCAAGGAGCAAGCATCTATCAATTTCATGGCTACAGTCACCATCCACAGTGATTTTGGAGCCCAAGAAAATAGTTTGTCACTGTTTTCATTGTTTCCCCATCTATTTGTCATGAAGAGATGAAACTGGATGCCATGATCTTAGGTCACTATTACCATCACCTGGCACATTCCAAAATCCATGTTGCTAGCCACCCTGTAAAAATCAAGCTTCCTCCCTATCTCTTCTCCGAGAGGACTCTTATCAATGTCTCTGATGAGCTACATCAGGTCAGGCCAGTGATAGGTCAGTTCTTCTTCCTCATTTCATCCCTAATCTCTCAGTAGCATTTGATGCTGCTGAGAACCTCTGCCTTGAAATATTAATAGCTTCTTGTCTAGCCTTTGGGACCCCACATTCTTCTGGTTTTCCTCCTTCCTTAGAGGTCACTCATTCTCAGCCTCCTATGCTAGGTCTTCCTCCTTTCCCAGACCTCTGAAGGGAAGAGATCCCCAAGGCCTCATCCTCATGCCCTTCTCTTCCCCACTGACACTCCTTTGCTGGGTTATAATGTGTGGGCCCACACCTTCAAATGAGCTGGCAACTCTCACATTTCTCCCCGCACCTGGACCTGTTGGCGCCTCTGAGCTCTAATAACCTCATGTTTCTACTTGGATGTCTCAGAGGCACCACACATGTAATGTCCTGAACAGAAACGCTGGTTTCCCCTCTAGTCAAACATCTGTCCTCCTTCCAATCCATGTCAATAAAGCTGCCACCACTGGCCCTGTTATTCAAGCCATAAACCTATTAATTCCTCTCTTTCTCTCACATCCATATCAAGTTCATCAGTAAACTCTTTTTTTGTACCTTATATGCTTCCTTTTGAGTGTGTTTTTTTTCTTTTAAAAAATTTCTTTAATTAATGTATTTTTAAGCATCTGCGCTTAGTCGTGTCTGACTCTTTGCGACCCCATGGACTGTAGCCCCCCAGGCTCCTCCGTCCATGGGATTCTCCAGGCAAGAAGACTGGAGTGGGGTGCCATTTCCTCCTCCAGGGGATCTTCCTGATCCAGGGATCCATCCACCTCCTCCCCACTCTCCTGCACTACCTGACCCTAGTCAATCAAGGTATAGGCTGAGCTTTTCTGGACTGGCTAACATTCATCTATTCATAAACAATGTGTCCTAATGACAGTCCATGCAGGAAACTCTGGCCTGGGGGAAAATGGGTGACCTGGAATCAATCAAAGATTATTCCAGGACAGAGAAAGGGACTGCATGTGACAAAGCAGACTAACAACACATGTCCAGGAAGGTACAGCAAACTCAGTTCCAGATGAGACGAATGGAAATGCCAAGGGCTCCAGTTAGAAATGCTGGGAGAACCATGACTCAGGCTTCGAGAATACACCCATTCTCTGTACTGACATTCATTTGACAACAGATATTTTTAAGATCCAGGCTTCTCTGGTAGCTCAGTTGGTAAAGAATCTGCCTGCAATGCAGGAGACTAGTTTTTTCACTTTCATTTTTAGGATCCACTACCATGGAACCATTTCATATCTATGTTTGGTTATAGAATCAAACCACATCCGGTCAAAGGAGACTAAGCTTCAGACCTCACCTAGGATCAGAGCATTCTCACCTGAAGACTCAAAACCTCTAGATGGTTCATGAAGGTATTCTATGCATGATTTTTTAATATATGTTTCAGGAAAACTTGGTCGAACTCATAAGACTGTTGCAAAAACCAACTGCTTAAATATCTTTGCTTTTTTTCTGAAGTTGTATCAACTCAGTTATACACCACATACATCAGAATCCCTTTCTCAGTTTCTGAGATTAATAAAAATGAAAAGACAAATCTGTATTTATGATAAAGTACAATTTTCAGGATTTTAAAAGCATAACTCATGCAAATATAAAATGAATGCTTGTCAAAGATTTTATTCTACTCATTAATTACTGAGGGAAGCAGTGAGATGTTAAGACTGGTTCAAATAGCATTTAAGGGACCAGGTCTTTATAGGCAATTAAGTAAAGGGCTATTAGGATAACATTTCTGGACTAGATACAAATCCTTAAATGTCCACTAGGGCAGCAAGCTATAAACTACAGATTTTCTGTTCCATTGGACACAAATCATTTGCATCTATCCTGGACAAAAATCTACAAAAGTTAACATGTAACTTCACTAAATTTGAAAACTTGAATCAATACTCAATAATAAGTTGAACAAGATAAACCCCTCTAAATTTAGATGGGCCTGTGCTCTATGTATCAGTTCATTTTTTGCCTTATTTTCAAATTATGGACAACTCAGAAGTCTCTCTACTACCTTCATCATATCATACATAATCTTCAAAGTGGCTGGCATCAGTATCTTTGGCTTGCTTACTCATATATGTGGGGGGAAAGAAAGGTTACCAGACATGACTCCTTGAATGTGCTTTAGAGCCCTTCAGAATGGAGCAAACTTCTGTGTTGAAATTTTTGTAAGAATTCTTGGACTGGACTTCTAGAAACCTCTATTATTTTTCATCTGTCCCAAGGCTAGGAAAACAAGTGCAAGACACCCTCTCCACCAGATTTCACCTGGTGGTATACGTGCTTATATTTGGGGATGAACTCCTCTCTTCTTGATAGCCCCCAAATTTGTGGCATCCCTGCCCTAGCAGGGGCCTCAGATGTGCAGATGACACCACCCTTATGGCAGAAACCAAAGAAGAGCTAAAGAGCCTCTTGATGAAAGTGAAAGAGGAGAGTGAAAAAGGATCCCAAATGCCATGGGTGACTAAGCCTGTGTGTCACAAGGAAAGATCTCATATGATGCAACTAAGATCTGACAAGGCCAAATAAATATATTTTTAATTAAAAAATATGGAAACTCAGTAAAAACATTTATTTTTGAATGCTATGGAGTTAGGTAAGAATCAGATATCATAAAAAGTTTTACTTAGCTTAAAAGGAAAGTCGACTAAATTGAGGGTTAGTGAAGAGGGAAGAAAGGCCGTCTCACATTTTGTTCCATGTCCATAAAATGAAGAACATGAAAATATCATCAACACTACTGTATATAAAATAGATAATCAACAAGGACCTACTGTACAACATAGGAAACTCTGTTCAATACCTGCAATAACCTACATGGGAAAAGAATCTGAAGCACGGATTGTATGTATAGAGAATGAGTATATGTATATATTGATTATGGATATAGATTATTATGATTATTGATATAGAGAATAGATATATATATTGATATAAATATATATATATTGATTATGCCAAAGCCTTTGACTGTGCAGATCACAACAAACTGTGGAAAATTCTTCAAGAGATGGGAATACCAGACCACCTTACCTTCCTCCTGAGAAATATGGTCAAGATTTTGTCTTAGAATATAGTTGATAGTCAATAGTTGAGAACATGTTATGGATTCCAAGTGTTATTGATCAGTCTCCAAGGCATTCTTATAACATGTAGGACTTCTGAAATATTTGAACTAATATCATTTTAACTATTGACTTCTTGACCATATTCAGGTCAAGAAGCAACAGTTAGAACCAGACATGGAACAACAGACTGGTTCCAAATCGGGAAAGGAGTATGTCAAGGCTGTGTATTGTCACTCTGCTTATTTAACTTATATGCAGAGTACATCATGAGAAATGCCAGGCTGGATGAAGCTGGAATCAAGATTGCCAGGAGAAATATCAATAACCTCAGATTCACAGATGACACCACCCTTATGGCAGAAAGTGAAGAAGAACTAAAGAGCCTCTTGATGAAAGTGAAAGAGGAGAGTGAACAAATTGGCTTAAAACTCAACATTCAGAAAACTAACATCATGACATTTGGTCCCATCACTTCATGGCAAATAGATGGGAAAACAATGGAAACAGTGAGAGACTTTTATTTCTTTGGGCTCCTAAATCACTGCAGATGGTGACTGCAGCCATGAAATTAAAATACACTTGCTCCTTGGAAGAAAAGCTATGACTAACCTAGACAGCATGTTAAAGAACATTACTTTGCCAACAAAGGTCCATCTAGTCAAAGCTATGGTTTTTCTATGGTAGTCATGTATGGATGGTCAAAGTTGTGCCATAAAGAAAGCTGAATGCCAAAGAACTGATGCTTTTGAACTGTGGTGTTGGAGAAGATTCTTGAGAGTCCCTTGAACTGCAAGGAGATCAAACCAGTCAACCCTAAAGGAAATAAGTCTCGAATATTCATTGGAAGGACTGATGCTGAAGCTGAAGCTCCAATACCTTGGCCACCCGATGCAAAGAACTGACCCATTGGAAAAGACCCTGATGCTGGGAAAGATTGAAGGTAGGAGGAGAAGGGGACGACAGAGGATGTGATGGTTGGATGGCATCACCAACTCAGTGGACATGAGTTTGAGCAAGCTCCAGCAGTTGGTGATGCCCAGGGAAGCCTGGCATGCAGCAGTCCATGGGGTCACAAAACTGAATTGATATGTATATAAAGAATGGATATGTATATATATAGATATATATAGAGAGAGAACCTAATCACTTTGTTGTATATCTGAAACTAACACAGTATTGTAAATCAAATATATTCTAAGACAAAATAAAATTTAAATTTGAGAAAAAACTACTATCAACAATATTGCAAACTAACAATCCAAAGTAAATTTCCTTCATCAGTCTATTCCATCCTGTATCATTAATTCCCTTTCTGCTGGTGTGGGTAAGCAGTCTGCTTTCATATGTTAAACTGAAAAGAGTCCTTGAGATCCCGACTCCATCTCCTGATGCAATCTGAAAATTGGCTCAGCTATGTCAGATCAGAAGCATGTGCCTTAGAGTCTATTCTTAGCCATATCAATACTTTAGAGTATTTGGTATAATCATTTTCTAGGAAGCTCTGAGGTCACCTTTTTTGTTGAAGAGACAAATTCTAGCCTGTAGAACCTATGGCCAAGATTCGAAAGAAAGCAGAGACCTCTTTGATTATGAAACTGAATGACCCTGGTTAATGTACTACAGCAATCAATAATATCAGAACGGAGAACAAAATTCTATATTGTGGTAGAGTGCATACCCATTTCATCAGAATCTGATAGCTGTTTCCCCTGAGGGTGAGAACATGTTAAGGATACTGAGCGTTATTGACCAGTCTCCAAGGCATTCTTATAACATGTAGGACTTCTGAAATATATGAGCTAATATCATTTTAACTATTGAAACTTAACCTAGGGTGAGTTGAACATCTCTTTTGATTTGATAGTTTTTCCCATGCAACTCTTATGTTAATGTAAAACTGATTTAGAGATTTGTGTTCAGTGCTCAGTCATGTCCAAATCTTTGCAACCCCATGGACTGTAACCACCAAGGCTCCTCTGTCCACGGAATTTTCCAGACAAGAATACTGGAGTGGGTTTCCATTTCCTGCTCCAGATTTAGAAGTATGGAGACAAAAAAAAAAAAAAAAAAATAGAAACCTAATTATTTGTAGTATCTTTTTTTATAAGGCACAAAATCAAATCTTTATGATTTTCAGGGGAACTCTTGAAAATCTAAAATATTGTGCTAGATGTAAAAAATACCCTGGGAATGTCATTTTATTTTTCTCAATTTAGGATCCAAACTTGGGAAAAATCAAAAGAGCTATCAGAGGAGATTTAGTCACTTGATTGAAACAGAATCATGGTTGCCTGAGGGAAACAACTTGGTTACCTATTTAATCAAAGTGACAATATAATATTTTAAAGACAACATGATTATAAAGAACCTGAGCTTTTGTGTATGGGGAAGAATCTTTGTTCTTCGTTGCTCTTGTTTTTAAATAATGAAAAACATGATAAAGTCAACACAAAGACCAGAAAATTATCCTAGGGAGATACAGAATCCCTGACAACCACTGGTCTGTTTTCAGTCCCTATACTTTCACCTATTCCAGGATGTCTTAAAATGGAATCCTCCAGCACATAGCCTTTTAAGTCTGACTTCCTTCACTTATAAGAATGCATTGAGCTTCATCCATGTAGTCGCAGGTCTCAGGAGTTTGCTGAGCAGGCTTCCACTGCACAGATATACAATAGCTTGTTTATCCATTCAGTTGAAGGATACTTGGATTGTTTCCATTTTTGAACAGTTATGAATAAAGATTCTATAAATATCTGTGTACTGGTTTATGCATAAACATGAGTTTTCATTTCACTTGGGCATATCTAAAGGGAGGTTGCTGGATCTTATGGTAAATGAATGTTGAACTGCCAAACTCTTTCCAATGTGACTGTACTACAATCTTGCATGCTCATAGGAACACATGAGGGTTCAAACTGCTTCACATCATGGATGGAGAGTCAGTCTTTTGCACGTGGGTGTCCAATTGCTACAGCATTTGTCAGTATGACTGTGATTTCCCTAGTGTTCACTTTGTCCCTTTGTCAAAATCAACTGACCGTACATGGAAGGGTCTACACCTGGATTCCTCTCTGTTTCACTGACCTATGTGTCCACCCTTTTTGACAATATCAAACTGGTTTGAGGTTTTTGGTTTGTATTTGGCCATGCCTTGCAGCAGGTGGAGTCTTAGTTCCCCAAACAGGGATCAAACCTGCATTCCCTGCATTGGAAGCAGAGTCTTAACCACTGGATCACCAAGGAAGTCTCTAGTATATTTTTACAATAAGTGTTGATTTCAGGTGGTGTGATTCTTTCAGCTTTGTTCTTTTCTAAAAATGTTCTGGCTCTTCTGTATTCTTTGCCTTTGTTCATGTTAGAATTAGCTGGACAACTGCTACAGAAGTCTTTCTGGGACTGGCTGGGGTTGACTTGAATTTATACATCAATTTGGGAAGGATTGGCATCTTGACAATATTGTACCTTCCTACCCACAAACATAAATCCATTTATTTAAAGCTTCTTTTATTATATTGACAGTTGTACTATAATTTACAGCATAGAGATATTTTACATAATTTTTTAGATTTATACCTAAATATTTCACGGGGTTTTTTTGGTGTCATTATAAATGGTATTTTTTAAATTTATGAATGTTCATTGCTAATCCACATAAAAATACACTGATTACTATACATTAACCTTATATCCTGTCTCCTTGCTAAACTAATTTATTAGTTCTAGGAGCCTCTTCGTGAATTCTTTAGGATTTTCTTTATAGACAACCATGTCATCTAAGAGAAGAAACACTTATTTTTCCTTCCTATCTATATGACTTTTATTTCTTTTTGCTATTTTGCTTTTTCTTTATTGTGCTGACTAGCACGTCCATGATGATGTTAAATTAGAACAGCCCCCACCAATACCAATCATACCTTTTAAACAAAAGAATTCACTTCAACCAAAATAATTTCACAGAGAAAACTAGGAGGAGGGAAATTGAAGTCACTCTTGCACACAAACATTTCAGTAAACTATCAAAGTTCATGAACACATAGGACAGAACTAACTAGAGCTTCACACCTCTGTGCTCCTTATCAATGGGATAAAAATGAACAAGGTTTCTTAGTGGGGCCACTCAAATACAGCCACTCTTTACTACATAAAAGTAATAAGTCCAACATGTAAATTTAAAATTATGCTTAGTCATCAATGTTTCATCATCCAGTCTTAGAAAATATCTAGGTAAACAACAGTTATCAATTAACTCAATTTGATATTAATTCAAGGTTTTAAGTTACCTGAAGATGTTGGAAATTATGTCCAAGCTGACAGACCACACTGCATAAATACTGCTATGAAAACATTTTTCACAATTATCACTTCAATTTAGTTAAACAAAATTTACATTTGTTATAATCTTAAACTCCTATGTATGGGTAATGCTAGCTTATTTGATCAGCAAACTAGGTTAGAAAGTTCAAAAGATATATATATAGTTATTGCTTATAAATTAAGCCAAAATTACTGAACCAGTCTAATTTTTCCAAAGATTTATCTTACCTATGTGAAGTTGAATTCTTATACTAATATATTTATAAGCTAACATTTTCATTAGGAAGCATTTTAAAAATCTACTACTTTAATTGGAGGCTAAAAAAAAATAAAAAATAAATTTAAAAAATCTACTACTTTAAAGTGTAGCTTACCTATTTTCTGTATCTTTGGGGAATATGAGATTTATATGAAATTTACCTATTTCTTCAGAGTTCCCCCATTTTAAGACAGAATAATCTAACCTGGAGATAAGAAAACACTTCCTATGTGTAAAATGAGCATTTTCTGAATCAGACACACAGACAGCTCACAGCTTCAGTTCTATAGCTTCAGCCTCAAGTCAAAATTAATCACAGAAACAAAAATTCACCAGTTCAGATCTCAAAGAACTGCTCTTTCCAGTGAGCATGAAATGCTTAATCGATTGTGCTCACAAGTAGACAAACATAAACACGTCTCAAACCAGAATGTGTGTCTCCCTGGCAGAGAATAGATAGATCTCCATCATTCATTCACAAGAGATAATAAAACCAAATTCCCAATTCTTGCTAACACCAAGAGGAATAACAAACCAGAGACTAAACAAAAATGTAAAATCTATAGACATGAAACCAGCAGAAGAGATCTAGAGAAATAGAAAATCAGAAAAGTTAGAGTTCTGTTGCCACTGAGATTCACTCTGCAAGCAAGAGAAGATGTTTCTTGTGATCAGCCTTTGAAATGCATTTTTTTAAGCAGCAAGGTTTAATCAGCTCTGTTGGGTTAGTCCACTTGGACATATCTGTAGAGCAACCTACAAAAAGCATAATTTTCAAAAAGACAAAATCTTGACTCTTGTGTAAATACAAAATGAACTCATGTCAAAGATTTTATCCGATTTATTCATTAATGAAGGGACCAGTAACGTGCTAAGACTTGCTCAAAGAATATTTGAAGGGCTAGGTATTTAAAGATGATTTACTACAGAAATGTTAAGATATGATTTCTGGGTTAGAAACAAAACCATTTGAAGTTCAACAGGATAGTAAACTGTAATATTTGGGGTTATCAGTTCAATCAGACAGAAATTACTTGTATCTATACTGGATGAAAAAAACTCCAAATTAACATATAATGTCACAGAGTCTGAATCTTTAACCAATAGCAAGCAGAGATTTGAACAAAATACATTCCCCACCTTGGGTGGGTGTGTTCATGATATTCAAGGGACATGCTACTCACTTTATTTTGAAATTCTGAATAATTTTTCTGAGGCTCTTCCCTGGTGGCTCAGAGGGTACAGCCTGCCATGCAGGAAACCCAGGTTTGATCCCTGGGTTGGGAAGATCTCCAGGAGAAGGGAATGGCAACCCAATTTTTCTGAACACTAAATAAAAGCTGTCCTACTTGGGAGTTGAAAGCTTCATGCCATAGTGTTCTTGGAGAGCAAAAATATTCAAATTGAATGTTCTTGATTGATGAAAAAACATTCCCTTCCCTTTTGCCCAAGACCTCAAAGCTACTACAGGTTATGGGTGAGGCTAGAACCCAGCATTTCAATGCCCTCCATTCCACACCCATTGTTTGAAATACTACTCTCTCAAGAAGGTCGATGTGTTTGTTAAGACGCTTTCAAGACAGCAAATCGATAAAATGAAGGAAATAGATACTCAGTGTTAACTCACAGGCATCCATTAGAAGAAACTGATCGAGGTAGAGAAGATTAAAGAGATCTAACCTCTTACTGAAAGGGTGGAAAGAAGTTCATAACAGTAAACATGGAGTCATCCACCCCCCTCTCCCCTCTGGCCCTGAATGCCTCCTTCCAAAGATACCATGGCTCCCAGCCTGAGGAATTTCCATTCAGCCAAGTCCCTGGCCTGGTCAATGATCCCAGAAAGCCAGTGTGAGATAGATCTGGATCCCAAAATGAGACTTGTGGATTGGGTTCTCAAGCCCTCCCCATCCACCCTCTGCAGCATGGCCCAAGGAGTGGGTTTTCTGTTCTGCTTGATTTCTGCTGCTGCTGCTGAGTCGCTTCAGTCGTGTCCGACTCTGTGCGACCCCATAGATGGCAGCCCACCAGGCTCCCCCGTCCCTGGGATTCTCCAGGCAAGAACACTGGAGTGGGTTGCCATTTCCTTCTCCAATGCATGAAAGTGAAAAGTGAAAGTGAAGTTGCTCAGTCGTGTCTGACTCTTCGCGACCCCACGGACTGCAGCCCACCAGGCTCCTTCGTCCACAGGGTTTTCCAGGCTTGATTTCTGAGGGTTCCTTAAATCACCCTTGGATTTTTCACTTTAACTTCCTCTCTCTGCTTGACAGTAAGGCATATACTTTTAACATTTATGTAACCAAATAAAACTCAGGCATAGATAAGCATATGAAAAAATGGCACTTAGCCTAGTGAATCGTTAGAAACTGAGCATCTCTATAACCATCACCCAAATCAAGAAATAGAATTCAGCCAGCCACCTCAGAAACCTGATTCCTTCTACTAAAAGTTACCTTGCTAGACCATGTTTAAGTGGAGTGGAATAGAAAAAAATGGTGGGTTGGCTCAGTGCTAAAGACTCTGCCTGCCAATGCAGAAGATGCAGGTTCAATCCCTGAGTTGGGAAGATCCCCTGGAATAGGTAATGGCAACCCACTCTAGTATTTTTGGCTGGGACAAAGGAGCATGGTGGGCTACAGTCCATGGGGTAACAGAGTCAAAAATGACTTAGCAAGTAAACAATAACAACATGCAAACGAGCTAAGCTTTGTATTCTAAAACTTCTGTTTCATGTAACTTTTATGTTTAACTGTTGATGCTGCTGTTGCTGCTGCTGCTAAGTCACTTCAGTCGTGTCCAACTCTGTGCGACCCCATAGACGGCAGCCCACCAGGCTCCCTCGTCCCTGGGATTCTTCAGGCAAGAACACTGGAGTGGATTGCCATTTCCTTTTCCAATGCATGAAAGTGAAAAGTGAAAGTGAAGTCGTTTAGTCGTGTCAGACTCTTCGCGACCCCATGAACTGCAGCCTACCAGGATCCTCGGCCCATGGGATTTTCCAGGCAAGAGTACTGGAGTGTTGATGCTGGGCCACAATTTCTCACTGCAGATCACAATCAAAAAAAGTTTGATAGTCACTGCCATTGGTATCACCCTGTCTATCAGATCACCAGCAGAGAAAAGAAAATACTGCAAATTTTGTCAGCTCCCCCCAGAGCAGAGGTTACATATAGGCTTCACTTCGTTTTATAATGACTGTAGCATTTTCTTTTCCCACCTATCAGAACATTTCAGAAAAAATAAAATATTTTTAAAGCAGATAAAATATCTAAGATATGCAAAAAAAAAAAAAAACAAATTTGGAATATTATAAAGAAAGCAATTAATCCACACTTAAAACTAATTGCCTAACCCACTGGGTCTTTAAATTATTCATTAGTGCTACTTAAAAATAATTGCAGTTTATGAGGAAAACCCATTATGGATTTCTTTTAAGAACTAAAAAGAAAGGGTTTCCTTTTTTATTTACCAACTGTTTACGGCCCTTGAAACCAACCCATTTTTTAAGCCAGTTTAATAGTCTCATGATCCCCTCCTTAGTCTAATCAGCTTTAACATTTATCACACCAACACTTTGTGAGGGTCCCTGTAATAGATTATGAACTCATGGAGAGGATGATGATATTGTTCTAAAAGAATGTGAAAGATGGGTCTGGAAAGGAAGAAAGGAAAAGGACTCTTAGAGAACAAAGCAAGAAACCAAGATGCAAGCGTTTTCGCAGGTGGTTCAAGCTGGTCCCTCCACTTCCAGCCAAATGGCTGGGATTTCCCGCCCTGTTCGCTCCTGTCAGCCAGGACTTGCGAGGCCTCCCTCTTCTCTCCTCATTTACTTCTTGCCTCAAGTTCCTTAATTTCTCCATTTCCTTCAAAGAGCACTCAGAACTATGGCCATGAAATGGCAGGACTATAGAGGACTTTTGTCTAGTTTAGTGGCTTTTACACTGTGTTCACAGCACCTCAGAGTTCCCAGTAGGAAAGGACTGATGAACCAACAGGGCTCGGGGATTCCCAATTCCGTGCCGACACCCCGCTCCCCAGGATCCATCACAAGAGCCCACTTTGATCGTCTAAGATTCCACTCGAAGGAAGCATTTTTCCGCTAAAAGCAAAACTTGAAAGTGACTCTCAAGGTGTATCTAAGAGTACCATTGGAGAAGGAAATGGCAACTCACACCGGTATTCTTGGCTGGGAAATCCCATGGACAGAGGAGCCTGGCAGGCTACCATCTGTGGGATCACAAAGAGTCAGACATGACTGAGTGACTAAGCCACCAACAACTCAGAATACCATAGCCCAGAAGAGGAAGTGACTTGCCCAAAGTAGGACAGCCAATCACAGAACTGGGAGCCAACCTGGCCTCCTGACTCCAGGTCTAATGATCTACGCCCTCCATCAGGCAGGGTACATCAAAAAGGGCACGAGCCGTGGGTCCAGAATGATCTGGATATAAATCTGATCTCAGTCCCAGCTTTTTGTCCTTTGTTGTTGTTGTTGTTCAGTTGCTTAGTCGTGATCGACTCTTTGCAACCCCACGGACTGCAGCACGCCAGGCTTCCCTGTCCATCACTATCTCGCAGGGTGTGCCCAAACTCATGTCCATTGAGTCAGTGATGCCATCCAATCATCTCACCCTGTGTCGCCCCCTTCTCCTCCTGCCATCGATCTTTCCCAGCTTAAAGGTGTTCTCCAAAGAGTTGGCTCTTCGCATTAGGTGGCCAGCATTTTTGAGCTTCAGTTTCAGCATCAGTCTTTCCAATGAGCATTCAGAGCTGATTTCCTTTAACCCTGGCTAAGTTATTATACATGAAAACACTTTGTATGTAATATGCACATACTAAGTGCTCAGGTATGAGCAGCATCTTTATCAGAGATGTTCCTTAAGCACCCCACTGGGAATGTGCTTGTGACAGTCATCACAAAGGTGAGAGTGCACATGCACACACACACCCTCATGCACACACACACACTCATGCACACACACACACTCATGCACACAGCTATATGACTGTACGCAGATACAAAGAAGATCTACCACCCCCTATCTTCACAGTGTGGGTCTGTGGGTACCCAGTCCTCTTAGAGCCCTCCTACCCACACCAACAAGTCTTCCTTCTTCACTTCCTTAAAAGCAAACAAACTGGAGGCGGGGAAGGCAAAATAAGCACAATGTAGTCTTTTGACAGTCATGATAAATATCAATTTGCAATAGTAAGCAAATAAACATAGTTTGGGGGGCCTAACAAAAAGATGGAATCTGGTTAATTAAAGGAGTGACTATAAGTGACACTTGTCTTGCCATGCCGCGCTTAGTCGCTCAGTCACATCTGACTCTTTGTGACCCCCATGGACTGTAGCCCACCAGGCTCCTCTGTCCCTGGGGCTTCTCCAGGCTAGAATACTGGAGTGGGTTGCCATGCCCTGCTCCAGGGGATTTTCCCAACCCAGAGATGAAACACAGGTCTCCCGAACTGCTGGCAGATTCTTGACCATCTGAGCCACCAGGAAAGCTGGTATCTTACTGACACCTAAGATTTATGCTTCCTTCTTATGTAACAATACTCTGACTTTAGGGTCTTTCTTTCTGGAGCCAGCTCTCCCATTCATTGCCCTTTTGTTTGAGTAGGAGTGACCCCTTCCCCCCACCCCCC
>SJYT01001186.1:25421-50733 GCA_006410635.1 Cephalophus harveyi | reverse complement strand
CCCCCCCCCCCGATTCCAGAAGGGGACTCTGATTAGCTGAAGTCAATGGGCATACCAGCCATGCTTCTGGCCACAGTAATTGGTTCTGGGATGGGACAGAACTCAATCAGGGCATAGGGCATGAACAGGCCATGGACATAATTCACTCAGAGAGAAGAAGGATGTTTGCTGGAACTACTGGGGGAAGGCATCTTTCTTCAGCTGATTCTGAGTTTTCCTTTATTTGAATTTTTGATATTCTGTTCATCATGAAATTTTGCACTTTTTTATACGTAGTATGAAAATACTATGTTTCTTGATTAATAAGTTTTTTTTTTTAATGTACACTTAAATTTTGCATCAAGGCAAAATTGCCTCAATCCTCTCAGCTTTGTCCTGGCTCTGGAGGGATACTGGGCTCACAGCTGACATAGCCATTCTTTTTTTGCTTGAAGAGGGACCAGGGAGGTGAGAGGGGGCCACCCCATGGAGCTTTGGGAGGAAAGCATGGGAAATGCATGGGATCAAGAGAAACCCATTCCCAGTGATCTGAGTTACCAGATCCAGCTTTGCCTAAAGCTTAGCCCTCCTGCTTGAGAGTTCACAAGCACCAGTAAATTCTCTTCCCTCTGACTTATAACCAAAATAATGCAAACTGACACAATGGCTAATTACAAGTTCACCTCTGAATGTACTGGGGGCAGTGTTTCTAAAAGTCCGAGTAACACTTTCCAGACACATGATCGATCAAACGGAGCCAAGTGTCTTCCTTGGCCGTGGTCAGTTTCCTGAACAGCAACTGTCACTTGTAGAGTACTATTTTCTTCTATAATTTATTAAGTCCCTTTTACATGTCAGGTACTGACATATACTTGACATGTATATATATATGTGTGTGTGTGTGTGTTAGCTGCTCAGTTGTGTCTGACTCTTTTCAACCCTATGGACTATAGCCCACCAGGCTCCTCTGTCTATGGGGATTCTCCAGGCAAGAATGCTGGAGTGGGTTGCCATGCCCTCCTCCAGGGAATCTTCCCAACCCAGGGATCGAACTCAGGTCTCTTGCATTGCAGGCAGACTGTTTACCATCTGAGCCACCAGGGAAGCCCCAGGTACTGTATAAACACTCTGTATACGTTATTTCCTGTCATTCTTACCAGCCCCTCAAAATGGTATTGGGTCATACTATTATTACCTATATTTTACAGGAAGGGAAGCCAAAACTGAAAGAAAAAAAAAGTAGGACGTACAAGGTCACAGGAAAAGAGGCAGAGGCGGGGTTCACAGCCAAATCCACTGGAACCAAAGCTGATGTTCTTAATGACCACCTGATACAGTCCCAAGATTTACAAGAAATACCTGTTACAGATGCTCCGTGTGTATTTGAGGAAATGAATAAATTTGTTACTTAATTAGCTGAAAGGTGAAATGTTAGCCATTTTGATATCCACTCATTTCATTTCAATTTACCTCCTTCTATAAATAGAGTGTGAAACACAACCTCTTTAGGTTATGTGTGGGTTAAGAGCAGTTTTTCTATTAGGGATACTGTTCTCAGGAGTTACACATCATCAACATTTTTTAATACAAACTGATGAAAAAAGCACACACAAATAGAATAATGGCTCTATATTGAAAGAAATTCTGTGGTGAATTTGGTCTTCTTATTTCAAAGGTTCGGTGTGTGTGTGTGTTGCAGGGAGGGATCAAACCAGGTCAAGGACTTTAAAATGTTTTCTAAACTCTGAGACAAATACACAGTTCATTATTACTATCTTTTTATGTTTATTTTCTTGAAGTAGGGACTCAGTATCCAAAACCCTAATTGAATGTTAAATTTCTCTCCCTCTGTGACTGAGAGCAATCATTTGATGAGTATGTTTGCAAGACAAAATCAATACAATCTTAAGCAATAAATTTATCTGACGAAGGTAAGTATCACAGTACAAGAGTTCCAGGTTTTTAGCATTCTTAACCAAAGCAGTAAATAAACAGACTCCTCCCAAAGCAAAGATGGAAATATAATTATTCAGTCTCTCCATGTCAGATTTGCCCAGAAATTGAAATATTGTTAGCAAACACAGATTTAAATTTTGTGCTCCAATGAATTGGTAGATCTCTTAGTTTATTGTTTTGATTTCCCTGCATTCTACCACAGGAAAATTATGCAAACTCTCACTACATGAAAAGAATACTGATAATTACAGAATTTGCCGCTTAGCTGGAAGATCATTTTGCAAATCTCTTCTGATCGATTGGCATGGTAGCCTGTGCACATTTGTGTCACTGCTGTTCTTAAGATTCGTGATCTGATTCACGTGTTAAGAGTGCATGAACTGCAATGCACAGCCAACTGTTCAACTCAGCAAATAAAAATCATCGTAGCTGGTTTTCTCTGAGGGTCTGGTTGCCTAACAGACTTAAGTTATCCTAGAGCCCAAGGTTGGAAGTCCACTGTCTGCTTCCAACTCCACCTGCAGGTCAGAAGCCCTTGGAAAAGCTTCACGAAACACAAACCCCAGGTCCCACTCTAGACCGGCTGGGTGATCATTAGAGCCCAGAGAACCTGCCTTTAAATGCACAGTGAGGTGAGGTGAGGTGACTCCTCTGCACGGCCAGATGGAGAGTGCTTCTGTGTCCACGACCCACAGAAGAGGTGGAAATAATGTCATCCGTTGTTTTGTCTGCATGACACTCAACCTAACTACTTTTTGTTGTATTTATTTACTTATTTATTAATAAAACCCGTTGGACCCCACTCCACCCGCCTCGACCTTTCCCCTGACCGCTATAATGTCATGGAGATACAAGCTCACAGGCTTTGTTTCCATCTGGAAAGTCTATGCTGCTTAGAAGCCAAGAGAAATGTATTTATCATGGAGCCTTAGACGGTGTCTGTTTCTAATGTTCCATCTGCATTCTCCACGGTAATTCTCTGTTGAGGTTCAAAGTCTTCTCTCCATTATAAATAATAACCCTTCAACTCTATGACAGCAGAAAGTCTTTCAGTTAAACATCTCTTTTCACCTTGCCATCCTAAATCAAAAAAGTAATGGAGTGTAGAAGAAAATACACGGGCTCTTAATCCTGCACTTACTACCTGGCAGATTGTTGAGTCCCATTGTGCCTCAGTTCCCTCATCTGCAAAATGGGATTTAATGGCATTATTATAATATACATGGAATTATAAGAATTAAATGAAATAACTCATGTAGATAACTCATGTAAATGAAATAACTCAAGTAAATGAAATAACTCATGTAAATGAAATAACTCATGTAAAATGTATTTTACTCATGTAAAATGTATGCACTAAATGTTGTTGTTAGTCACTAAGTCATGTCTGACTCTTTGCTACCCCCATGGACAGTACCTGTCAGGCTCCTCGGTCCATGGGATTTCCCAGGCAAGAATACTGGAATGGGTTACCCTGTCCTTCTCCAGGGGAATCTTCTCAACCCAGGGACGGAACCTGCATCTCCTGCACTGGCAGGCAGGTTCTCTACTGCTGAGCCACCAGGGCAGCCCATGATTAAAGAGCTGGTGGCTCTTATGGTAAGCGGGCTTCCCAGGTGGCACTAGTGGTAAAGAACCTGCCTGCCAGTGTGGGAGATGCAGGTTCCATCCCTGAGTTGGGACGATCGCCTGGAAAAGGGCAAGGCAATCCACTCCAGTATTCATGCCTGGAGAATCCCATGGACAGAGGAGTCTGGCAGGCTACAGTTCATAATATGGAAAATAGTCAGACATGACTTAAGTGACATAGCATGTAGCCTGCATTATAGTACTTGCTGTGACTAAACTTTGTTTTCCAGACTGCTGAACCCTGGAGTTCTGTATTAGATGTGGTCTAATCTACCGTTTTCTTACTAAAGATGGGAAGATCCCAAGCAGTGTTCAATAGACAGATTAGTTTATTTAGGCTCGGGGAGGTCATACTCGCCACATTCTTTTCTCCGGTCAGAAAATGGAATGATTCAATTATTTCTGTATCATCCCCTTTCAGACAGATATTGATGGGGTTTCCCTAGTGGTTCGGTGGCTACGACTTCACCTTCTAATGGAGGAAGGGGTGCTGGTCCCATCCAGATAAGGGGAGTTAGGATTCCACATGCAAATAGAACATAAACAACAGAAGTAATGTTGTAACAAAAATTCAATAAAGACTTTAAAAAAGAAAGAAAGATACTAACAAACCACAGGGTTGGGGGAGGTGTCCAGGGAAGTGTTAGAAACCGAGACTGCATTCTGCAGGAAATGTTTTAGAATCTGGCATCCTCAGCTAAGAAAAGAAAAGCTATCAGGGAAAGTATGACAGTTGTCTTCAAATCTCTCCATAGCTGTTCCAAAGAGACAGAAGAGGCTTGCTGAGATGGTCCCAAGAAGGAGACTTAGAGATGAGCTGCAAGGCTTCCCCAGCACTCAGGATCTCAGGATTTCCCGTGACCCGAGCACTCTGCTTCTCTTCAAGCTAATGAGAAATGAGTGTTAATTTTTAAAAAGTCATATTACAGTGCTGCCCTTTCTGAATATTCAAAAATGGCTGGTGTTCCTGCTGGGAATGGTAGTCTGCAAATTAGAAAGGAGCCGCTATAATTCACATGAGAAAAACAACCCCCAAAGCATAGACACATGAGTCACAAAGGCCAGCTGGCTGGCGAATGGTTTAAGGGGGTCCAGAAGCCCCATTTACAGGCGTCGGGCTCTCCAGACTGTTTAGAGCTCTGGAACATCATGATTACTGGTACGGGGAGAGAGGGTTACTACACAAATGTCCCTGGCTGCTCTACAAAGCCCTGGCCACAGGAAACCCATCCAGAGGGGCTGGGTGGGGACTTTCCTTAATCTGGAAAGCAGACCATTGTTTAACAGGACCTGAAGCCCCTGAATTCAGGAAAGAACAGGAAAGCTACTTTTTCTTCAACTTGATTTTCGTGATCCAAGGCATGATGCAGTGGATAGGAAACTCTGAAATCCCTAAGTTTATTCCATAAAAATATAACAACTTATGCTTTGTTTGATAACAGTGCCATTGTAGGGAATTTCCTGGCAGTTCAGTGGTAAAGACTCCACACTCTCAACGTAGGGGGCACAAGTTAGACCCCCAGTTAGGGAACTAAGATCCTGCATGCCACATGGTAGGCCAAAAATAAAAAATAAGTAATATTACAAAAATAAAGTCACTATTAAAACCCTTCCCAGGTGGCGCTGGTGGTTAAGAACCCACCTGCCAATGAAGGAGACCCTAGTTTGATCCCTGGGTCAGGAAGATCTGCTGGAGGAGGACATGGTAACCCCTGGAGGATCCCATGGACAGAGGAGTCTGGCAGGCTACCACGCATGGGGTGGCAAAGAGCTGAGCATGACTGAAGTGACTTCAGTTCAGTTCAGTTCAGTTGCTCAGTTGTGTCCGACTCTTTGCGACCCCATGAATCGCAGCACGCCAGGACTCCCTGTCCATCACCATCTCCCAGAGTTCACTCAGACTCACATCCATCGAGTCAGTGATGCCATCCAGCCATCTTATCCTCTGTTGTCCCCTTCTCCTTGACGTACTCCTTTTCCTATTTGGAACCAGTCTGTTGTTCCATGTCCAGTTCTAACTGTTGCTTCTTGACCTGCATACAGATTTCTCAAGAGGCAGGTCAGGTGGTCTGGTATTCCCATCTCTCTCAGAATTTTCCACAGTTGATTGTGATCCACACAGTCAAAGGCTTTGGCATAGTCAATAAAGCAGAAGTAGATGTTTTTCTGGAACTCTCTTGCTTTTTCCATGATCCAGCGGATGTTGGCAATTTGATCTCTGGTTCCTCTGCCTTTTCTAAAACCAGCTTGAACATCAGGAAGTTCACGGTTCATGTATTGCTGAACCCTGGCTTAGAGGATTTTGAGCATTACTTGACTAGCGTGTGAGATGAGTGCAATTGTGCAGTAGTTTGAGCATTCTTTGGCATTGCCTTTCTTTGGGATTGGAATGAAAACTGACCTTTTCCAGTCCTGTGGCCACTGCTGAGTTTTCCAAATGTGCTGGCATATTGAGTGTAGCACTTTCACAGCATCATCTTTCAGGATTTGAAATAGCTCCACTGGAATTCCATCACCTCCACTAGCTTTGTTCATAGTGATGCTTTCTAAGGCCCACTTGACTTCACATTCCAGGATGTCTGGCTCTAGATAAGTGACTTAGCATGCATTAAAATACACCTTTTCTGGGAAAATCACAGTCTAACAAAATTGTTATGCCTACTATAAAAACAAAAGAGTTTGCCAGTCTAGATGATATGCAAGCAAGCTTCTTGCAAACGAATGCCTTGCCTCTTTGACTCTCAAGCATCATATTCTCTAAACATAAACCATTTATGGGTACTGTGGTCCTTATGTGTCCCCCTAAAATTCATATGTTGAAACCTAACCCCCCAAAATGATTCTATGAGGAGGTGGGGCCTTTGGAAAGTGATGAGGTCATAAGGATAGAGTCCTCATGAATGAGATTAGTGCCCTCATAAAAGAGGCTCCAAAGAGCACCCTCATCCCCTTCAGCCATGTAAGGAGACAACTAGAAAGACAAGGAAGAGAGCCCCCACTTGACCATGCTGACACCTTGATCTCAAACTTCCAGCCTGATTTCTGTTGTTTTTAAGTCAGTATATGTACGGTACCTGGGCTTCCCAGGGGGCTCAGTGGTAAAGAAGCTGCCTGCCAATGCAGGAGCCATAGAAGATGTGGGTTCAATCCCTGGGTCGGGAAGATTCCCTGGCGAAGGAAATGTCAACCCACTCCAGTGTTCTTGCTAGGAGAATCCCATGGAGAGAGGAGCCTGGCAAGCTACAGTCCACTGGGTCCCACAGAGTTGGAGATGACTAAAGTGATTGAGTATACACGCATGCATATTACAGGGCATCTTGTTTTAGCAGCCCGAAGGACAACATCAATGAGAGCCATCTAAGGAGGAAGACAAAGGGGCATAAAGGTTTACATTCATTGCTCTGGAAAGTGCAATGGAAACGGCAGAATTGGCACCAAAACTCAAACCCGCTTCTCCTACTGGTACGTTATAGGCTGAAGAAGCCAGAGACCCTGGAGAGGGCTATTGGGCAGTGTGGCCAAAATGCCAACCTAACCTAGGCGAATGCAAGGCAACAGAATAAACTGGAAGGGTGCCATGTTAAGACCCAAGGTTTGAAAGAGTGGAGCCAAGACCATAAATGCCAGAATTGAAGTGGAAGATGGGAAAGAGGCTCTTTGGAAAATCAGTGCTGTTCCAGATATTCTAAGAGGTGCTCTCATACTGAGCAGAGACTCGGCATTTGCAAAGTTAACCTGAGTTTCCAAATCTTAGGTTTGAAATCCTGAGAGCAATTGGAAAATCTTACATGATCGCAAACTAGACCTCGACAGGGAAAGGTAATACTACCATTTTGCACAACTCTGAGAGACACGATTTACAATATGGAACGTGTCTTCTAGAGTTGTGCAACATGGCAGGCCTACAGCACAGTTGATATTTTAACAGTGTCTGAGCTAGTGACCAAGCCTAACTCACGGCCCAGCATGTGTATCATGGTGTGGCCTTTCTGCTTTCTCTTCAGTGTAAAGTGACAGACTTCATTTTCTTGGGCTTCAAAAGCATTGCAGACAGTGACTGCAGCCATGAAATTAAAAGACTCTTGCTCTTTGGAAGAAAAGCTATGACAAACCTATATAGCATAATCACTTCACTGATAAAAGTCCATATAGTCAAAGCTGTGTTTTCTCCAGTAGTCAGGTATGGATGTCAGAGTTGGATCCTAAAGAAGGCTGAGTGCCAAATGGTTGCTTTCTAACTTTGGTGCTAGAGAAGACTCTTGAGCTGCTGCTGCTGCTGCTGCTAAGTCGCATCAGTTGTGTCCGACTCTGTGCGACCCCATAGACGGAAGCCCACCAGGCTCCGCCATCCCTGGGATTCTCCAGGCAAGAACACTGGAGTGGGTTGCCATTTCCTTGAGATCCAATCAGTCAATTCTAAAGGAAATCAATCCTGAATATTCATTGAAAGGACTGATGCTAAAGCTGAAGCTCCAATACTTTGGCCACCTGATGTGAATAGTGGACTCACTGGGAAAGACCCTGATGCTGGGAAGGATTGAAGGCAGGAGGAAAGGGAGATGACAGAGGATGAGATGGTTGGATGGCATCATCGACTCAATGGACATGAGTTTGAGCAGGCTCTGGGAGATAGTGAAGGACAGGGAAGCCTGGCTCACTGCAGTCCATGGGGTCTCAAAGACTCGGACATGACTGAGCAACTGAACAACAACGTGGGAGGGTGAAAAGGATGACACTTTAAGCCAGTCGCAAATATCAATAATGGAAATAGAGAGAAATCGAAAGGAAATGCTGAATAAATTCAAGGGTAAAATTTGAATTTGGTAGTTGCTTCAAGGCAGCCAGTACTCTATAAGGAATCAAGAAAAAGTAATTTCTGAAACTGTTGAGCGAGTGTTCCAGCAAGAATTTATTTTAATTGCTTTATAAATTGCTTTAATCCTATATTTAGGGAATCATTAGGGACCTGAAAGGGTCACTTAAAATTTTCACTTATGCTTAACTAAGTTTTATAGAGAAAATTACATGTTTTAATAGTATTCATAGAATCAGGGACTTGTAAAGGTCTCGAGATGTGTCCTTTTAAAATAGCAAAGGTCTGTGACTCAATATCACTTAATTCTCACAATAGCCCTGTGAGATAAAGATAATTATTCTTTTTATAGATGAGGCAACTGACCCTCTGAGGGTCTGAATTATTTGCAAAGTAAGCAATTTGAAGGAAGGATTCTACCTTATTCATCTTTCCATCTCAAGGGTCTAGAATGTGGCAGACACTCAGCATTATTATTTCAAGGGTTCTCAAAGCATGGTCCCCAGACCAGTAGCAGCAGCTTCGTCTGGAAACTTTTTAGAAATGCAAATTCCCAGGCTCTACCCCATACTTCCTGACTCAGACACACGCAGTACAGGGCAACCTACATTTTAACAAGCCCTCCCGGAGATTGACAGAGGTATGTATAGTCAAAGCTATGGTTTTTCCAGTAGTCACATACAGATGTGAAGGTTGGACCATAAAGAAGGCTGAGCATCAAAGAATTGATGTTTTTTAATTGTGGTGCTAGAGAAGACTCTTGAGAGTCCCTTGGACTGTGATCAAATCAGTCAGTCCTAAAGGAAATCAACCCTGAATATTCATTGGAAGGACTGATGCTGATGCTCCAATATTTTGGTCACCTGATGCAAAGGGCCAATTCATGAGAAAGACTGATGCTGGGAAAGATTGAAGACAAGAGGAGAAGGGGGCAACAGACGATGAGATGGTTGGAGGGCATCACTGACTCAAAGGACATGAGTTTGAGCACACACTGGGAGACAGTGAGGGACAGGGAGGCCTGGTGTGCTGCAGTCCATGGGTTTACAAAGAGTCGGACATGACTTCACAACTGGACATCAACAACCAGGAGATGGTGGTGCACACGAAAGTGTGTAAGAAGTCTGGTGTTCAATGAGCAGTGAATGAAGTGTATTCAGGTGAGATGGGGTGTATCCAGGTTCCTCGGAGCTCTAGGAGACACGGAGGAGCAAGTGTCAAAGAGCTAGGATAGCAACATCCCAGTTCTGGACTGATCTCTGCTGGAGTCTCCCTCATCCTCATTCTCAGAAGAGCCGTATACCCTCAAACCACAGTGTGCCAGGATCTGCTCACAGCTGCCATGCCCGCACCTCACCTCACCACCAGCAATGTGCACAGAATCCCAGTCCCTTCCCTGCAATGAATACAATTAGTCAAGTTTCCATTTTTCTTTCTTCTTCCCAAATCCCCCGCAGTGAGGGCCACCTGAGGAAAGAAAATTTCATCTTGCACAAAACCAGATTTATCTCTGTTCTTTGTACAACAATACAATGAAAGCCCAAATGATTTCCCACATTTGGTAGCACTTAGAAGCTTTTCATCAGCGCAAGAATAAGGAATACAACTATTTTCCTCATTTCTGTTTACGGCAGCGATACAGCTGAAAGAAAACAATTTAAATCTATCAACCGCAGAGATGTTTTTGACTTAAGACAAGCACCAAAGTTTCAGCATTTATCTAGCATCACAGCTTGTCTTGAGATGAAAACAGCCTACGAGATCATCTATCTAGTCCCTGCAAGATGATATACAGTGGTACCCAGAGCAGTTTCTGATAAAGAATTATGTATATATTTTAATATGTATCAGGGAAAAAAACATGTAACTTTCATATCATACCCACAATTTCACGGATATTATTGCTTGTAGTGGTGATCCACTTCCTTCTCCTTTGTGCTCATGTGCTCAGTCATGTCCAGCTCTTTGCAGCCTACCTGGCTCCTATCCATGGGATTCTCCAGGCAAGAATACTGGAATGGGTAGCCATTTCCTTCTCCGGGGAATCTTTCTGACCCAGGGATCAAACCTGTGTCTCCTGCATTGCAGGTGGATTCTTTACCCCTTGAGCCATCAGGGAAGCCCTTATTATTGCTCAGAGTAAAGCAAAGTAACTGCTGCTGCTGCTAAGTCGCTTCAGTCGTGTCCAACTCTGTGCGACCCCAGAGATGGCAGCCCACCAGGCTCCCCCATCCCTGGGATTCTCCAGGCAAGAACACTAGAGTGGGTTGCCATTTCCTTCTCCAATGTGTGAAAGTGAAAAGTGAAAGGGAAGTTGCTCAGTCGTGTCCGACTCCTAGCGACCCCATGGACTTCAGCCTTCCAGGCTCCTCCGTCCATGGGATTTTCCAGGCAAGAGTACTGGAGTGGGGTGCCATTGCCTTCTAGTAAGTCAAAAACAAAACTGAAATGATTTCAGAAATCATTTGTAAATAAGCAATAGCCCAGGTGTTGTGCAGATATGGCAGAAATCATGAAAGTGATACACAAAGTTTGGGGATTAGGTAATCACCCCTAATAGGCTGCTGGAAGGAAAGAGAATTCACCCCCCTCCAGATGGTTCAAATGGAGAATCTCCAATGAAGGAAATTCTTAGGGAGTTGTGGGCAGTGTTAAGGGAACTGAAGGTGATGCTGAGGCATCTGGGAATCAATCAATGGGTGGAGGAAGTCATCCCCGCCCCAAGGCTGAAGGGACAAGGGAAGGAAATCGTGCAGCTGGAGCTCTGGAGGGGAAGTGACCTGGAAAGAGCCAAGACAGAGTCCCGGAGCGAAGGAGCATGAGAAAACAGCTCAACCTTTCCTCCTTCCTCTCATCTGCCTCTTCTTCCCATTGGCCAAACCCAACTGGAAGCCAGAGGCAAAGGAACCAGGCAGTCCCTATGGTAGAGGCCAGGCTCCAAGACACAGGTGGCACAAAGGATGAGCATAGTGATGGAAAAGACCGCGGCTAGTGACAGGGAGACAGGAGTCTATGGAACTTGCTTCTTTCAGACATGCAGACCTGCCTGCCCAGCAGGAAAGGCAGGCCAAGGGGGCTTTAGGAAGACTCACTGGTCAGAAATATGACTGCAGAGATTGGTAGATCTCAGAGAAGTTCCATAAGGCATCTACACCTCAGTTTCTTTATCTGGAAAATGGGAAGGTTATCTCTGCATTGCAGGTTGGTTGGGAAGACGACAAATTACCTGTCACATTGCTGATAAACACAAGATGCTCAATAAAAAGTAGCAATTTTCATGCCAAATGAAAGAAGCCAAATACAAAAAGTCACATATTCCATTCATATGAAATATCCGAAATAGCTAAATCCATAGAAACAGCAGATTGGTGCCTGCCTCAGGCTGGGGGGAAGGGAAACTGAGGAGTGACTGCTTAAGGGGTTGATTTCATTCGGAGGGTGCTTAGAGGGGGATAGTGAACCTGTGTTGGAACTAGACAGCTATGGTGGTTGGACAACATTGTGAATATACTAAATGCCAATGAATCACTCACTTTGAAATGATTATATTTGATACTAATTTGCTAGGGCTGCCATAACAAAGTACCACAACCTTGAAATGTATTGTTTCACTGTTCTTGGGTCGGGAAAATCTGCTGGAGAACGAATAGGCTACCCACTCCAGTATTCTTGGGCTTCCCTTGTGGCTCATCTGGTAAAGAATCCACCTGCAATGCGGGAGACCTGGGTTCGATCCCTGGGTTGGGAAGATCCCCTGGAGAAGGGAAAGACTATCCACTCCAGTATTCTGGCCTAGAGATTTTCATGGACTGCACCCCATGGGGTTGCAAAGAGTCAGACATGACTAATTGACTTTCACTTTCACTTTCTTTCTGGAGGCTGGAGGTCCAAGGTCACAGTGTTTCATGGTTAGTGCCAGGCATCTCTCCTTGCCTTGGAGAGATGGTCAACTTCTGTGTGTCTCTATGTCCAAATTCCCCCTTTGTAGAAGGATATCAGTCATGTTGGATCCAACATGTAGGACTGCATCATAACTTCACTAATCTGCAATAATTCTGTTTACAAATGAGGTCAGTTCTGAGACTCTGGGGACTTCAATATAAGAACTTAGTGGAAAGGGGAACAATTAAACCCTGAACAACAGTTAATTTTATATTATATGAATTTCACCTCATTAAAAATATGGGAGAAGAGTAACCAATTATTATGATCATTATTATGAAAGTCAGTGGCCCATTATCTCAAGGTCAGGTGTAGCATAAAAACCCCTATCAAGAATTAATTCTTTGCAGGGCAGAAACAGAGACAAAGACATGGAGAAACAGACTTGTGGACACAGTGGGGGAGGAAGAGGGTGGGACGAATTGGGAGATTAGGATTTACATACATATACTACAAAAAAAGCAAAATGGCTGTCTGGGGAGGGCTTAGAAGTAGCTGTGAAAAGAAGAGAAGCAAAAAACAAAGGAGAAAAGGAAAGATATAAGCATCTGAATGCAGAGTTCCAAAGAATAGCAAGAAGAGATAAGAAAGCCTTCTTCAGCAATCGATGCAAAGAAATAGAGGAAAACAACAGAATGGGAAAGACTAGAGATCTCTTCAAGAAAATTAGAGATACCAAGGGAACATTTCATGCAAAGATGGGCTCGATAAAGGACAGAAATGGTATGGACCTAACAGAAGCAGAAGATATTAAGAAGAGGTGGCAAGAATACACAGAAGAACTGTACAAAAAAGATCTTCATGACCCAGATAATCACAATGGTGTGATCACTCATCTAGAGCCAGACATCTTGGAATGTGAAGTCAAGTGGGCCTTAGAAAGCATCACTATGAACAAAGCTAGTGGAGGTGATGGAATTCCAGTGGAGCTATTTCAAATCCTGAAAGATGATGCTGTGAAAGTGCTACACTCAATATGCCAGCACATTTGGAAAACTCAGCAGTGGCCACAGGACTGGAAAAGGTCAGTTTTCATTCCAATCCCAAAGAAAGGCAATGCCAAAGAATGCTCAAACTACCACACAATATCTAGAGCCAGACATCTTGGAATGTGAAGTCAAGTGGACCTTAGAAAGCATCACTATGAACAAAGCTAGTGGAGGTGATGGAATTCCAGTTGAGCTGTTTCAAATCCTGAAAGATGATCCTGTGAAAGTGCTGCACTCAATGTGCCAGCAAATTTGGAAAACTCAGCAGTGGCAACAAGACTGGAAAAGGTCAGTTTTCATTCCAATCCCAAAGAAAGACAATACCAAGAATGCTCCAACTACCACACAATTGCACTCATCTTACATGCTAGTAAAGTAATGCTTGAAATTCTCCAAGCCAGGCCTCAGCAATACATGAACAATGAAATTCCTGATGTTCAAGCTGGTTTTAGAAAAGGCAGAGGAACCAGAGATCAAATTTCCAACATCCGCTGGATCATGGAAAAAGCAAGAGAGTTCCAGAAAAATATCTATTTCTGCTTTATTGACTATGCCAAAGCCTTTGACTATGTGGATCACAACAAACTGTGGAAAATTCTGAAAGAGACGGGAATACCAGACCACCTGACATGCCTCTTGAGAAATCTGTATGCAGGTGAGGAAGCAACAGTTAGAACTAGACATGGAACAACAGACTGGATTCAAATAGTAAAAGGAGTACGTCAAGGCTGTATAATGTCACCCTACTTATTTACTTATATCCAGAGTACATCATGAAAAAAGCTGTACTGGAAGAAACACAAGCTGGAATCAAGATTGCTGGGAGAAACATCAATATCCTCAGATATGCAGATGATATCACCCTTATGGCAGAAAGTGAAAAGGAACTAAAACGCCTCTTGATGAAAGTGAAAGTGGAGAATGAAAACGTTGGCTTAAAGCTCAACATTCAGAAAACGATCAAGGCATCCAGTCCCATCACTTCATGGGAAATATATGGGGAAACAGTGGAAACAGTGTCAGACTTTATTTTTTTGGGCTCCAAAATCACTGCAGATGGTGATTGCAGCCATGAAATTAAAAGATGCTTACTCCTTGGAAGAAAAGTTATGACTAACCTAGATAGCATATTCAAAAGCAGAGACATTACTTTGCCGACTAATATCCGTCTAGTCAAAGCTATGGTTTTATTCTGTGGTCATGTATGGATGTGAGAGTTGGACTGTGAAAAGGCTGAGCGCCTAAGAATTGATGCTTTTGAACTGTGGTGTTGGAGAAGACTCTTGAGAGTCCCTTGGACTGCAAGGAGATCCAACCAATCCATTCTGAAGGAGATCAAATCTGGGATTTCTTTGGAAGCAATGACGCTAAAGCTGAAACTCCAGTACTTTGGCCACCCCATGCAAAGAGTTGCCTCATTGGAAAAGACTTTGATGCTGGGAGGGATTGGGGGCAGGAGAAGGGGCAACAGAGGATGAGATGGCTGGATGGCATTACTGACTCAATGGATGTGAGTCTGAGTGAACTCCAGGAGTTTGTGATGGACAGGGAGGCCTGGCGTGCTGTGATTCATGAGGTCACAGAGTTGGACATGACTGAGCAACTGAACTGAACTTGCTTATGAATGTGGAGGGGAGCAATATCTTTGGGACATGATTGGATAAATCAAGCTTATTTTTATGCTGGGAGGGATTGGGGGCAGGAGAAGGGGCAACAGAGGATGAGATGGCTGGAAGGCATTACTGACTCAATGGATGTGAATCTGAGTGAACTCCAGGAGTTTGTGATGGACAGGGAGGCCTGACGTGCTGTGATTCATGAGGTCACAGAGTTGGACACGACTGAGCAACTGAACTGAACTTGCTTATGAATGTGGAGGGGAGCAATATCTTTGGGACATGATTGGATAAATCAAGCTTATGGATGCCTGAAAATGTTCCTTTCTCAAGAAAGCCTTAAACTTGGACATAAGGTAGAAAAAATATGCACATATATAGATATTTGTTACCAGTGATCCAGATAAAAATGTTAAATATTAACATTATAGACCCAAACAGGTCTAGGCAATTATCTGATAAACAATGCATGTGGTTCTATGGATAAATGTGAATAGAAAAAGAACATAAAAATGACCAGCAGACCTCAACATGGGCCATTATATTTGAACATGAAAATTTTAAATCATAATATATTAATTTTTGAAATTATCTATGTTTTAGTTCTCTTTGTCTAATAATATTTCAATAATATCCTTTTTCATATGGTGTTGTGCTTCAGAGCGACTTAAAGAAATATTATAGACCCAAACAGGTCTAGGCAATTATCTGATAAACAATGCATGTGGTTCTATGGATAAATGTGAATAGAAAAAGGACATAAAAATGACCAGCAGACCTCAACCTGGGCCATTATATTTGAACATGAAAATTTTAAATCATAATACATTAATTTTTGAAATTATCTATGTTTTAGTTCTCTTTGTCTAATAATATTTCAATAATATCCTTTTTTATATGGTGTGCTTCAGAGTGACTTAAAGAATCTCTTCCAAATGTATATATCTAATTAACATATTCTTTAAGAGGAAATTTTTAAAAAGACTGTGGTAAGTAGTAACAATGGACTGCATATGTAACAAATTCTTCTTTGAAGTATAGTTGACTTACCATGTTAGTTCCAGTTGTACTACATAGTGATTTGATATTTGCATACATTATGAAGTGATCACCATGATAAGCCTAGTAACCATCTGTCTTCATACAAAGTTATTACAGCATTATTGACTATATCCCTTATGCTGTATATTACATCTCTGTGACTTTTTAAGACTGAAGATTTGTGTTTGCTGATCTCATTCACCTACTTTGCCTCCCCCACAATTCTCTTCTATGGAAACAATGCATTTATTCTTCATATTTGTGAGTCTATGATATTCCTATTTTTGTTTGTTTGTTTATTTTTAAATTCCACATAGAATTGAAAAAAATACAGTATTTGTCTTTCTCTTCCTGATTTGTTTCACTTACCGTAAAACTTTCTAGATCCAACCACACAATCAAAAATGGCAAGAATTCTTTCCTTTTTTTTTAATGGCTTCAGTTCAGTTCAGTTCTGTCGCTCAGTAGTGTCTGACTATTTGCAATCCTGTGGAATGCAGAACACCAGGCTTTCCTGTCCAACACCAACCCCTGGAGCTTGCTCAAACTTATATGCACTGAGTCGGTGATGCCATCCTAACATCTCATCCTTTGTTTTCCCCTTCTCCTCTTGCCTTCAATCTTTCCCAGTATGAGGGCCTTTTCAAATGAATCAGTTCTTCACATCAGGTGGCCAAAAATTGNGGAATGCAGAACACCAGGCTTTCCTGTCCAACACCAACCCCTGGAGCTTGCTCAAACTTATATGCACTGAGTCGGTGATGCCATCCTAACATCTCATCCTTTGTTTTCCCCTTCTCCTCTTGCCTTCAATCTTTCCCAGTATGAGGGCCTTTTCAAATGAATCAGTTCTTCACATCAGGTGGCCAAAAATTGGAGTTTCAGCTTTAGCATCAGTCCTTCCAATGAGTATTCGGACTGATTTCCTTTAGGATTGATTGGTTTGATCTCCTTGCAGTCCAAGGGATGCTCAAGAGTCTTCTCCAACACCACAGTTCAAAACCATCAATTTTTCAATATGCTCAGCCATTGTTAGAGTCCAACTCTCACATCCATACATGACTACTGGGGTTCAACATTTAAAAAACTAAGATCATGGCATCCGGTCCCATCACTTCATGGGAAATAGATGGGGAAACGATGGAAACAGTGTCAGACTTTATTTTTGGGGGCTCCAAAATCACTGCAGATGGTGATTGCAGTCATGAAATTAAAACACGCTTGCTCCTTGGAAGAAGAGTTATGACCATCTTAGACAGCATATTAAAAGGCAGAGACATTACTTTGCCAACAAACGTCCATCTAGTCAAAACTATGGTTTTTCCAGTAGTCATGTAAGGGTGTGACAGTTGAACTATAAAGAAAGCTGAGCACTTAAGAATTGATGCTTTTAAATTGTGGTGTTGGAGAAGACTCTTGTGAGTCCTTTGGACTGCAAAGAGATCCAACCAGTCCATCCTAAAGGAAATCAGTCCTGAATATTCATTGGAAGGACTGATGTTGATCCAATACTTTGGCCACCTGATGCGAAGAACTGACTCATGTGAAAAGACCCTGATGCTGGGAAAGATTGAAGGCAGGAGGAGAAGGGGACGACAGAGGGTGAGATAGTTGGATGGCATCACTGACTCAATGGACATGAGTTTGAGTAAACTCTGGGAGTTGGTGATGGACAGGGTGGCCTGGCGTGCTGCAGTCCATGGGGTCGCAGAGTCAGACACAACTGAGTGACTGAACTGAATTTAATCAATTTGATTTCAGTAATGACCATCTGGTGATGTCCATGTGTAAAGTCTCTTGTGTTGCTGGAAGAGGGTATTTGCTATGACTTGGGTGTTCTCTTGGCAAAACTCTGTTAGCCTATGCCCTGCTTCATTTTGTACTCCAAGATCAAACCAAGGTCAAACTTACCTTGATGTAAGGTATCTCTTGACTTCCTACTTTTGCATTCCAGTCCCCTGTCATGAAAAGAAATCTTTTTTTGATGTTAATTCTAAGAGGTCTTATAGGTCTGCATAGAATCATCCAGCTTCAGGTTCAAAACTGGGAAAGGAGTACATCAAGGCTGTATATTGTCACCCTGCTTATTTTACTTACAGTACATCATGTGAAATGTCAGGATGAATCACAAGCTGGAATCAAAATTGCTCAGAGAAATATCAAGAACCTCACACATGCAGATGATAGCACTTCAAGGCAAATAAGATGGGGAAAATGTGGAAACAGTGACAGATTTTAATTTCTTGGACTCCAAAATCAATGCAGATGATGACTGCAGCCATGAAATTAAAAGATGCCTACTCCTTGGGAGAACAGCTATGACAAACTTAGGCAGTGTGTATTTAAAAGCAGAGACATTACTTTGCCAACAAAGATCCGTATAGTCAAAGCTACAGTCAAAGCTATTTTCCAGTAGTCATATATGGATGGATGTAAGAGTTGGACCATAAAGAAGGCTGAATGCCAAAGAATTGACACTTTCGAACTGTGGTGTTGGAGAAGACCTTTGAGGGTCCCTTGGACAGCAGGGAGATAAAACTAGTCAATCCTAAAGGAAATCAACCCTAAATACTTATTTGAAGGACTGATGCTGAAACTGAAGCTTCAATAATTTGGCCACCTGATGCAAAGAGCTGACTTACTGGAAAAGACCCTGATGCTGGGGAAAATTGAGGGCAAGAAGAGAAGGGGGCGACAGAGGATGAGATAGTTGGATGGCATCATTGTCTCAATGGACATGAGTTTGAGCAAACTGAGGGCAATAGTGATGGATAGAGAAGCCTAGCATGCTGCAATTCATGGGGTCAAGAAGAGTTGGACATGACTTGATGACTGAACAAGGGATTGAGATAGGGTAGGTGAAAAGACAAAGCACAGAGGATTTTTAAGGGCTAGAATACTGGATATATGTCAGTTCATGGGATTGCAGAGAGTCAGACACAATTTGCAACTCAACAACAACAAAGAATATACACCAAGAGTGAAACCTTCTGTAAACTATAAACCAGGGGTGATAGTGATGCATCAATGTTCAGGTTCATCAATTTTTCCAAAGGTACTGCTCAGGTGTATACAAGAGGGACAAGGGGTATGTGGGAATTCTCTGTGCTCTCTGCTGAATTTTGTTGTGAACCTAAAACCCCTCTAAAAAATAAAATCTTTTAACTGTGTAGATTTCTTGTGAATCAATTTATAATCCACTCCATCAGACAAAAATCACACTCATAAATTGCAGTATACATCCTTGAGCTTCCTCTAGGTACCTGAGAGACAATTCTCTTAAAATTCTTAGGACATTTTTGTATGCTTTTGAATTGTGGTGTTGGAGAAGACTCTTGAGAGTCCCTTGGACTGCAAGGAGATCCAACCAGTCCATTCTGAAGGAGATCAACCCTGGCATTTCTTTGGAAGGAATGATGCTAAAGCTGAAACTCCGGTACTTTGGCCACCTCATGCGAAGAGTTGACTCATTGGAAAAGACTCTGATGCTGGGAGGGATTGGGGATCGCTTACTCCTTGGAAGAAAAGTTATGTCCAACCTAGATAGCATATTCAAAAGCAGAGACATTACTTTGCTGACTAAGGTCCATCTAGTCAAGCTATGGTTTTTCCAGTGGTCATGTATGGATGTGAGAGTTGGACTGTGAAGAAGGCTGAGTGCCAAAGAATTGATGCTTTTGAGCTGTGGTGTTGGAGAAGACTCTTGAGAGTCCCTTGGACTACAAGGAGATCCAACCAGTCCATTCTGAAGGAGATCAACCCTGAGATTTCTTTGGAAGGAATGATGCTAAAGCTGAAACTCCAGTACTTTGGCCACCTCATGCGAAGAGTTGACTCATTGGAAAAGACTCTGATGCTGGGAGGGATTGGGGGCAGGAGGAGAAGGGGACAACCAAGGATGAGATGGCTGGATGGCATCACAGACTCGATGGACGTGAGTCTGAGTGAACTCCGGGAGTTGGTGATGGACAGGGAGGCCTGGCGTGCTGCGATTCAGAGAGTCGCAAAGAGTCGGACATGACTGAGCGACTGAACTGAACTGAACTGAACTACCTACCAGGGTTCCCAGGCAACACTAATGGTAAAGAATCCCTCTGCCAATGCAGGAGATCTAAGAGACATGGATGCAATCCCTGGGTTGGGAAGATCCCTTGGGGGAGGGCATGACCACCCACTCAAGTATTCTTGCCTGGAGAACCCCATGGCCAGAGAGAGGAGCCTGGTGGGCTACAGTCCAGGGGGTTGCAAAGAGTCGGACGTGACTGAAGTGACTTAGCACGCATGCATATACACTTCCAAGTCACTTCAGTCGTGTCCAACTCTGTGCGACCCCATAGAGAACAGCCCACCAGGCTCCCCCATCCCTGGGATTCTCCAGGCAAGAACACTGGAGTGGGTTGCCATTTCCTTTTCCAGTGCAAGAAAGTGAAAAGTGAAAGTGAAGTCGCTCAGTCATGTCCGACCCTCAGCGACCCCATGGACTGTAGCCTTCCAGGCTCCTCCGTCTATGGGATTTTCCAGGCAAGAGTACTGGAGTGGGGTGCCATTGCCTTCTCCATATACACTATCATTTGTAAAATAGCTAGCTAGTGGGAAGCTTCTATATAGCACATGGAACTCAGCTCGGTGCTCTGTGTTGACCTAGAGGTACGGGATAGGGGTGGGAGGGAGGCTCAAGAGAAAGGGAATATACTTATACATATAGGGGATTCATGCTGAACTAGCAGAAAATTGTAAATCAGTTGTACTCCAACTAAAAAATCAATAAGTTTTTTTTAAAGAAAGTAGACTGCAGCCTAAACATTTAAGGGATTTCCAATTTAAAAAAAAAATAGAGAGAGAATAAATTCTTCATGGGCCCTAATTTAGTCTCTTCCAGATATCACTACTTTGATGGTTGTGGGTAATGGCCACCCAACCCACACACCTTGAAAAGTACCTGGAGCTATAGATAATGAAGATGTCATGGGGATATTAAGAAGGTAATTATAATGTTTGTTGAAGACACCAAACTCTTACGCTGGAGTGAGAATTATATACAGCACAGCATGTTCTAGCAAACATAAGCTTGCCGCAGCAACCCACTTGGCGAGCTCACTGTCTATTAACTCCTTGCTAGAGACATTGTGAGAGACTTTGTTGGAGCAGGAAATGGCAACCCGCTCCAGGATTCTCGCCTGGAGAATTCCATGGACAGAGGAGCCTGCCAGGCTACGGTCCATGTGGTTGCAAGAGTCGGACACGACTGAGCGACCGAGCACAGTGACATCGTGATAACACTCATTACCTGGGACTTTCCTGCTCCGGGCTACCCTGGCCTCATCTCCACCCTGTGCTGGCTGAGTCCTGCCGAGTCCCCTCCCTCCTTGGGGGTCTCATGAGACCCCTGCACCTTGTCACCCTGTGCCGTGGCTGTTGCTTCCATGTCGCCTTTATCATTGTCTGCAGCCGGATGTGTGTCACTGTAAATGCTCAGCGTTCTCCTTGAGCGTGGACCTGTCCTTCCGTCCTCCATGCTTTGTCAGATGGGAGTTATCCGATGCATCTGTGAGTCCTGGAGATGGCATCTATTTGGCCCGGAGTCTGCTTTCTAAACCTGGGCCTCTGTCCCAAGTCAGCATGGTCTCCCCCTGCTCCACTGGCCTTCCTATGTTTTCTTGTAACAACTGTTAACATGTATTGAGGACTGACTGTGTGTCCAGGGCTGTTATTATCTGTATGTCAGAGCTGAGGAAACTTGGACCCAGCAGGGTTATAAGTCCCAAATAACAGACCCAGGACACATCAGAAGGAAATGAACCCTGACTCCAAAACCTCTGTTCTTACCCACAACACTGGACTGTCTTTCAACACCACAAACACCACTAACATTGCTACCCTACTAATACTTTAAATCTGAATAGTGATCACAGTTTACACAACATTTTAACAGAACTAAAGAAATGTGTCATTGAATCCAGTGTTGAAAGAGCATCAAGGGCTAAACTCAAATTCAACAAGTATTTATATACTAACTGATTTTAATGTTTTTCCTCATCTACAATTTCACAAATACTGCCTAAGGATTACACTCATTGCTTGAATCAAAACAAAACTATACCTTATTTCACTTTGCAAGTTTACAGTTTTCCAAACATCTCCACATATAATATTTGAACTTTATAAAATTCCTTGAAGCAGAAAAAAATGGAAACAATTATTCCTATATTTCAGATGATAAAACTGAGGCTGTAAAACGTTGAGACACAACTTGAACTAAGGTCTCCTGGCTTGTAACCTTCTATATAACGTGCTGTCTATCAATGGACTCATTTGGGGACAATATATTTGCAATAATTCAGCCAATTTGGCAAGTGCTGTTCTGTAATCTCTGTTATAAAAGGCAGCATGCCACTTTTCCTTCATCTAGCTAGAATCAATTTCTAACAAGAGTGTTCTCCAACAGAAGTGTTTCTGCATTGCTTTGAATGATAGAATGAAATATTCAAGCACCTGGCCTTATGTACGACACATATGCAATGAAGGTGAGGAAATGACCCCAGATTCTCTTCAGTATCAACATTCTTCATTTAATCAGGAGATCGAGATGGTCATGGGGTGAGTATTTGGACTAGATCCATGTCTCCAGAAACAGCACGGTCAAGGCCGGAGATTTGCTCTCCTCCTCGCCAGAATTACAGGAAGGAAGGACGATTTCAGCACTCTGGTAGGCGTCTGTCCCAAAGACTTCATTTCCCTTTGTGTTTTCACAGCCAGGAAATCCCTCATCAGATTGAAACAAATCCCTCTTTCTCTTCTCTAAGCCCTCATCTTGCTCTGTTTTCTAGGAGGAGAGGGAACAGCTGCTTATTCCTAAGAAGCGGCAACCAACCCCTGAAATCTGTCCACCCCAGCACGCTGTGGGATTCCAAATATTTTAGTGTCAGACATCTGAGTGTTAATTACTTTACTGTGGCTCCCACATCCAGGCTGATGAGTGCAAAGCCAAGCTGGCCGAGCTAAGCATTGCAGGAAGAGAAAGCAGAAAGCAGGTTCTGGCATCGCTGGAGGGTCCTAACATCACCCAGGTTCTCACACATTACTTGTTTGTCACCATCCATCACTCTACCCCAGGGCTCGGCACCCACCACCACCCGCCCCCAGACACCCGTGTCTGCAAAGACACACTCAGGTACACAAAAAAGAAACTCTGGGCTTGACCTTTCACTCACTCTCTCAGCTCCTCTCCCACCTCATTGCATCCCACCTTGATCCATTAATTTCCTCTTGGATGTTGAAACGTTCCTTTAGTCTAAAACTAAAGCTACATGTCTTATCTAGTTTCTTGCCCATAGCCAGGAGTTTTGAGGTAACAGCTTTGCACAATAAGTATAATACTTTCTCACATAGCCCATGTCATTTTTCCATGGTGTACAATGACTGGGAGAAGCACAGTCTGTATCACACATTATTAATAGGAAGACTTAGGGAGTAATCATTGCAAGACAAACACCCCATAGCAAAAGAAAACCTTAGAAGTTAGTCCTTGGTCCCCTCAGTGGGTGGGCATTTAGCTGGAACTAGTATTCTTGCCTCGGAGAAGGCACTGGCAACCCACTCCAGTACTCTTGCCTGGAAACTCCCATGGATGGAGGAGCCTGGTGGGCTGCAGTCCGTGGGGTCGCTAAGAGTCGGACACGACTGAGCAACTTCCCTTTCACTTTAAACTTTCATGCATTGGAGAAGGAAATGGCAACCCACTCCAGTGTTCTTGCCTGGAGAATCCCAGGGATGGGGGAGCCTGGTGGGCTGCTGTCTACGGGGTCGCACAGAGTCGGACACAACTGAAGCGACTTAGCAGCAGCAGCATTCTTGCCTGGAGAAACCCATGGACAGAGGCGCCTGACAGGCTACAGTCCATAGGGTTGAAAGGAGTTGAACACAAATGAAGTAACTGACCACACACAGAGCATAAATATAGTCATCAAAATATCCATTATGGTAAGATACGATCTAATTTTATAATACATAATGATCTAACAAATACAAAATATAAAAATAAAACACAAGATCATTAAAAAATAAGTCTCATTAACCAGAGATAGTTCTGGACCCCAACTACCATTTCTATTGGGGGACTAACAAGTCCTTGCATCCTTGTCTCCCTGTTGGGAAAGTGACAACAGTTAATAGGACGCGTGCTCTGTCTTTAACGCTTTCAGTTGTGTCCTCCGTCTTACCTGCAGCCTCAAGCACAGATCCCACGTGGCAAATTTTGGATTTTAGACTCGTGCATTCCTCCTGGGGGGCTTGAGGACTTCAATCCACATACTCCTGGTCTCCATGCTCCTCTTGAGTTCTTTGTGAACCTTAAAAAATCTGTTCTCCACTCCTTCTGCAAATGAAACTATCAGGAATACGCAGATCCTGGGCTCCTGTCCCTCATCACCGGTTCCCCATCCACTCCCAGTGAGAGTTCTAGATCAGGGGCTGTCCTATGGGACTTCTAATAAGGTTTTTGGTTGTTGTTGTTTTTTAATGTGGACCTTTTGTACAACATTGTAAATTTGTTACAATATTGCTTCTGTTTTATGTTTCAGTTGTTTGGCCTCCAGGCATGTGGGATCTTGGCTCCCCAGGATCAACCAGGCACCTTCTGCATTGAAAGACGAAATCTTGACCACTGGGCCACCAGGGAAGTCCCTCTAAATAAGGCGTAGACCATTCCACAGAAGAGAGCGGCCATAACCTTCTAATCACACACACAACAGTCCTCAATGGGGGAAAAACTCCCTAGAGAGCCACCAAAACCTGTGTGTATCACCGACTTGAGCAATTACTTACTGTTTTGCAATTAAATTCACTCAGGAAAATGGAATCATTACTGTGAGGAGCAGCTAACCAGCAAAGGGCCAAAGTGTGCTTTCAGCCATATGGCAGGCAGTTCCCAATGATGTCAACAGAGAATTGCACATGAGCGACTGCGAGGCAAGTCTCATTCCTGGGAGAAGCTCTGAAGTTTCACTATCGCAAAGGGAAGCAGAAAAGTGTAGGGACTGAGTGTGGCTGTATGAAGCCATCATTTTTATGCAAACAGACAGACTAAGCACGCACCCAGTTCATTATAGTATATTCTTCTATCCTGTCCAAGTTTCAGGGGAGGTAGAAGAGAGTACATCTTCTGCAAAAGCTTCCTTTTTAAATTTCTTTCAGCACATTGATATTCTGCTCATAGCAAAGAAACACTCAAGAATAGTGTCTGTTTTGAGTTAGTGAGTAAAGATCCTTAATATGCTAAGAATCGTGCTGATGGAATGCACAAGGTCTAAAATGCAAAATTTAACACACAGGCTCCGTGTGTGAGGTTG
>SJYT01001186.1:0-24932 GCA_006410635.1 Cephalophus harveyi | reverse complement strand
TATTGCTGAAGCCTGGCTTGGAGGATTTTGAGCATTACTTTACTAGCATGTGAGATGAGTGCAATTGTGCGGTAATTGGAGCATTCTTTTGCATTGCCTTTCTTTGGAATTGGAATGAAAACTGACCTTTTCCAGTCCTGTGGCCACTGCTGAGTTTTCCAAATTTGCTGGCATATTGAGTGCAGCACTTTCACAGCATCATCTTTCAGGATTTGAAACAGCTCAACTGGAATTCCATCACCTCCACTAGCTTTGTTCGTAGTGATGCTTTCTAAGGCCCACTTGACTTCACATTCCAAGATGTCTGGCTCTAGATTAGTGATCACATCATCATGATTATCTGGGTCGTGAAGATCTTTTTTGTACAGTTCTTCCGTGTATTCTTGCCACCTCTTCTTAATATCTTCTGCTTCTGTTAGGTCCATACCATTTCTGTCCTTTATCGAGCCCATCCTTGCATGAAATGTTCCCTTGGTATCTCTAATTTTCTTGAAGAGATCTCTAGTCTTTCCCATTCTGTTGTTTTCCTCTATTTCTTTGCATTGATCACTGAAGAAGGCTTTCTTATCTCTTCTTGCTATTCTTTGGAACTCTGCAGGTATGAAGGTATAAAGGTCAGAGGAGAGCGCCAGCCCTGGTGCAGATATGCTTGGCCAGGGTCAAACCCCACACAGCAGGTTAAGTAAAAATCATCAGCCATGTGTCAAAACACTCCAGATTTTCACTCACTGGCATGAAATAAAGCCTCTGACATAAGGGCTGGTTTTATAAAGGCTGCGTGTGGATTATAAACCCAGAGAGGAAAGACGTTGCTTCTTGCTTTTATTTCACTCCTGTAGGCTCCAAGTATGTGATTGCTTCAACCATCCCATAAGAAGGAGGGATCCCAGTGAGAAAGCAAGTAAAAGGAAACACAGAGTTAGTCCAGAAAAGGTGGGAGATACAGGAGAATCTTTCACTGGGTTCACTGTAGCACTCTTTGCCTGGAGGAGAGTGAGCTAACCAGGGGTGATGACCACAATCAGAGTAATCCCAATAGTAATAATGATAATAACAGCTAACACCCACTGAGTGTTCTCCGTGAGCCACGCACTGAGTTAGGTGCTCTACACACGTTACCGGCTGATTGCATCCTCTCAAATTCATCCCATGTGAATTTCAACTTCCCTGCATAGTAGGGACTACTGTTGCTTCCATTTTACAGATGAGGAAAGTGAGGGTAAATGATGAAGAAGAGGAGATAAAAAGTGGATAGATCAGTCAGGAAGGAATGGGAATGGGCAGGAAAAGTAAAGGATGGTCATTGAGTGGGAGAGTCTGGTCAAAATTTGCAGGGGAGGGGATACAACCACAAGGTCAATGAAGGCAGATGGGTACCACAGATCCCAGCAGCCAGGCAGGGTCCAGGGTCTGGATCATTAGTGGATGAGGCAGCCAGCCCAGCGGCCCGTGGTAGCAAGCTCTAATCACAGACACAGAAAACACGCACATTGAGCAGCGGCTCTTTCATAGTTACTGCTGCAGGAGAGTCTTATAACTACCCTGGGGTACAAACACCAGGACAGAGGTTCAGAAAGCACCTCACCTAAGCTCACAGCCTTGGGAATCCGCAGAGCTGTCACTCACGGAACTGTTCAAGCTCAAGCCACCTGTTAAACGCAGGTGCCTCTCAGGGTTGCTTAACCAGCACCTGAGGTTCTTAGTTCTTGAAACATTCACACATTGAGCACTTGGAGTATGAACCAAAGTCCCAGAGACCGAGAGACCCACTGGATAAGGAGGGAAGACCATCTCCACGATGGGATGGACGGTTACCTCCAGTAAGCAACTGATGGTGGCAGGGGCAGGCTTGAAGGACAAAGCAGAGGTCAAATCAGCAAACTGCAAGGAGACAGGAGGCATGCTGGGTGATGACCATGTGACAGAGGGAGAGAGGTCACAGGATCGGAATGAAGCAAGAGGCCTGATACTCAGCTGGCCCATCGCACCCACACGCAGCCTCAGCTGCCTCTGCGGCACTGAACAGCCAGCAAAAACGGCGCTGTCTGTAGAAGGCAAGGGGCTCTGTGTCCTTCAAAATTCCCTTCCTGGACGCTCCAGATGCTGGGATTGTAGACAACAAATTTGAGCCTTCTTTGAACTCTTACCCCTTGGGATGGTCAAGATTCAACTCAGTATCTTTTTCCTCCACCACTAACATCCCTCCCACTTAATGTGATGTGGTGTCATCCCCAGGACCTTATTCAGATGCTTCTTTTTAATTCACTCTCAGACGCAATCCTGAGGTCAGACACTTTGCATGCACCGGACTCTTTGCGACCCCGTTGACTGCAGCTCACAAGTGTTCTCTGTCCATGGAATTTTCCAGGCAAGAATACTGGAGTGGGTTGCTATTTCCTACTCCAGGGGATCTTCCCAAACCAGGGATCAAACCTGTGCCTCCTGCATTGGCAGGTGGATTCTTTTACCACTGCGCCACCTGGGGAGCCCCAGACACTCTGAGGCAGATCCAAAGATCTAGAGCATTCTATCATGTTATTAATTGTGTTATTAAAAGCTTCCTCCCCCAAAAAATAAAAATAAAAGCTTCCTCCCAGCGATGTGTCCCCCAAATCCTCAGAGGCTTCCAGCCTCTGTCTCACCTCAGATATAGGTAGATGACCCTGTTAAACTGCCAGGTCTCATTACCAGTTCATACTCTAACCTCATCTCTAATTTAAAAGACCTCTCATTTCAGTTCTTTTTTATTTCCCTGCTTCCATTCTTTCTTTTCAGCAAAATGAGAGGTTAAGGCCTAACCACCTTAGTGGTCTCAGTGCCACTAATAATGAGTAAACCATTGGTTTTTTTTTTTTTTTTTTTTTTTTTCCTAAAGATAAGAAGGGAGCGGTCTTTTCAAATAAGGAAACGGAAAGGCTTTCCAGAGGGAGCAGGTGGAAAGGTGATAAATGGGACAACAGTGTAGCAACTCCACTTGGGTTTGCAGCTTCTTTCCTGCGTCCCTTTGAAGCCGACTGGACTGAAAGCATTTGTTTCTTCACGAGAATAGAATGCTTGACAACTAATTAAACCCGGCTTTTGACCTTAGGCTTGAACAAAGTTTGTGATCATGGAACACAGAGCTGGGTTTAAAATAAGGGGAGGGGAGTGTGGCTACCATAAACATGGTTGGGGATTAGAAATGGCTGTTGATGTCCTGGCTTTCAAGAGAGGACGCGTGCCATACACTGATGGTCAATTTGCCTCTTTTTAAAATGCACTGACCACACAAACCTTTTTTCACCTCATTTAATTGTGTGCTGGTGTTTCAAAAGGCACTTCCGAATGCAGTGTGGTTCAAGGTCCTGACTCTGAACTGTTTAGAAAGCTAACTCCCCCATCCACCTGTCCACTGCCTCTGGCCTTGCCTCCCAGTAGGCCTGCTTCAAGCTGGCAGCCAGAGTGAGCCTTTTAAAATGGGACAGCTCACGTCACTCTGTGCTCAGAAATCAGCCAAAGATGTCTCTTTATCTGTCAAAGTAAAATCCAAAGTCCTGGCTAAGACGTCTGTGGCCACCCAGTCTTATTCCCACCTCATCTCTCTCTTTCTCTCTCCCCCTATACCTCCACCTTGCATTTCCTAAAACATCCTCACTGCCCATTCTGCTTGCCTTCTGCAGGGAATGCTCTTCCCCAGGTTTCAACGTGATTTATTCCTTCACCTCTTTTAGATCTGGACACAAGTCCCCTTACTAGTGAGGCCTTTTCTAATCACTCTACTCAAAATGGCAAGCCCCAACCTTCCATAGCCCCTACACACACGCACACACACCCATGCACGCACACACATACTTTTTTGTTCAAGATTCAGGGGCTCCAGTTGTGAGTCCCACGGAGCCCTCTGCACCCCTGTTAAAGCTCTAAAATCTAGAAAAGGCACCTTTGCAGAGCTCTTAGGGGCTTCCTGCTGGCTCTGTGGTAAAGAAGCTGCCTGCAATGCAGGAGACCCAGATTTGATCTCTGGGTCGAGAAGATCCCCTGGGGAAGGGAATGGCTACCCACACCAATATTCTTGCCTGGAGAATCCCATGGACAGAGGAACCTGGCAGGCTACAGACCATGGGGTCGCTGAGGGTCGGACACGACTGAGCGACTTCACTTTCACTCTTTACTTTCCTGCATTGGAGAAGGAAATGGCAACCCACTCCAGTGTTCTTGCCTGGAGAATCCCAGGGATGGGGGAGCCTGGTAGGCTGCCGTCTATGGGGTCATACAGAGTTGGACACGACTGAAGCGACTTAGCAGCAGCAGCAGCAGCAGCAGAGCGACTAACCCTTTCACTTTCCAGAGTTCTTCACAGCATTGACTTAAAGGCTTCCCTTCAGGTCAGCTCCTCAAAGACAGCATCTATGGAGGGGACCCCAAAGGCCATCTGCTCAGCCCCCCTCTTAGTCTCCTCTCCAGGAATTTGGATTTTGAACCTCAAAAAAAACCCAGGCTACATTTGGGTGGCTGGGTCTGCAGTATCATCTCCCACCGATTTGTGAGTAACAGAGAACAAAGCTCACGCCCAGAGAGGAGCAAAGAGGAAAGGCAGTTCCAAGGCCTGCCATTTGCATCACCCACCTTGCATGGGTGGGACACCCCAATATTCTAAAGGAAGCTTCTCTTTTCTGTTAAGTTAGTTTGCAAAAGACAGGCTATCTTTTTCATCTCTGCATCCAAAGTGCCTGACATGAAATAGATAATAAAATATCTTAAGTTCCAGTCCCATTGGACGTCTTGAAGTCAGCCATGCTGCTGGCTAGCAGCGCCCCAAATGCAGCCCTAAACCAGCAAACCCCAAGTGAGAGTACAGGGCCCTACACGGAATTCTGTCCTGAATTCCCTTCCTTCTTTCTTTCTTTTTTTTTTAATAACCAAGGAGTTACATTTAGAAACAGACACTTGCATTCCATTCATCTTAAAGAAGGCTGAGTGCCAAAGAATTGATGCTTTCAAAATATGGTACTAGAGAAGACTCTGGAGAGTCCCTTGGACTGTAAGGAGATTCATGTCAGTCAGTCCTAAAGAAAATCAACCCTGAATATTCACTGGAAGGACTGATGCTGAAGCTGAAGCTCCAGTATGCAAAGAACCAACTCATTGGAAAAGATGCTGATGCTGGGAAAGATTGAAAGACAGAGGAGAAGGCAGTGACTGAGGAGGAGATGGTTGGATGTCATCCCCAACTCAGTGGACATGAGTTTGAATAAACTTCAAGGGATAGTGGAGGAGAAGGAAGCCTGGTATGCTGTAGTCCATGGGGTCACAGAGTCAGACATGACTTAGCAGCTGAAAAACAAAAACACCTTCTCTGGAGACGTCAGAAACTGTTTACCTGAACGTGGCAACAATTTTTCCGTAACTCAGCTAGTCTGTCAACAATAATATTCAGTTTCTATTTTGTGCCAGCCATTATGAAAATGTGTAAAAGAAGTAAAATATGTCCCCCTGTCCAAATTTCAAGTGGTGCGTCGCACTGTCCCGGTGCCCATGCCTCTGATGCAGTGACATGGTCACTTGGAGGACAGTTGTCTCAGTAGCAGAGCGTGGATGGAAGGTGGAGGTCTCCTTTTACCCATGTGTGTGGTACCCAGTGCGTGAGGCACTCTCTGCAGAACACTTCGCAGAGCCCGGCTCCTAGTCAGTGCTCAATGAAGACGGCTTAACCTGTCTCAGCCTTGGTTTCCTGTCAGGAGATTGAATTAAATTGGACTGGATGCTTCCTAAGGTTTTCCCCATTCTAAGTGTCTATGATTTTTATCAGTCACAGCAGAGTTTGGGGGCATAGCTTTGGGGCATCCTCCATGTCACCCAATCAAGGCCCTGCCCAAATCAAAACCTGCCAAGGAAACAAACCCTCAAGGGGACTGAAGAAGCAACGTCACGGATGCTGACATGATGGCAGTGTTCTTCTGCGGAATTAATGGTCGTTAGCTGGTCTCCGAGCGTCCCCCAAGGACCTCTGCTGCTAATTAGGAAAGCTGTAGCGAGAGGCGTTGGGGTCCCCAGGGCCCCCCTTTTCATAATTTCTCATGACTCCTGCTTCTTTGTGGTTGATGCTCCATCCCATTAGCGCAGGCTGCTCTCCTTCTTTCTGATTGATGGGAATAAAGTAGGACAAAGACAGCGAGAGAAGCCAGGGAGCCTGGGTCCCCGGGCAACACCTCGAGTGCCATCCCCCAAAGGTGAGCCCTTATCACCAGAAATCTCCCAGCAGAATCTAGGTGCTCACCGGGGAACCTGAACTTGACCCATCTTCATTCCCTCAGTATTCGTCGAGGGCCTCTCTATGTGCCAGGCGTGTGTAACTAGGCACCAAACTTATAAACAAGCAATTAGCACAGCATAGTAAGTGCTTTCATAACTATACAGAAGGGTGTTGAAAGCTCCTTGCTCTACAGGAGAAGGTCACGTGCGTGCATGCCAAGTCCCTTCGTCTTCTCTGACTCTGCGACCCCATGGACGGTAGCCGGCCAGGCCCCTCTGTCCATGGGATTCTCCAGGAAAGAATACTGGAGGGGGTTGCCATGCCCTCCTCCAAGGGAACTTCCCGACCCAGGGATTGAACCTGAGCCTCTTACATCTCCTGCATTGGCAAATGGGTTCTTTACCACTAGCGCCACCTGGGAAGCCTGGAGAAGGTCCAGAGGAGGAAATTTCTGATCAGGGCTGAACAGGCTATCTGAGGACTTGACGAAGGCCAGCTTCATCTGGTCTGACTCAGTCTCCCCGGTCTACATACCAACTTTCTCCTTCTCCTTCTCCCTGCAGCCCTGGTAAACTGAGGTCCTGCCACACCTAGGACCGGAGTCCAAGCAGGTAATGACAGTGTATTGGTAAATAGAGTGCTACAGTCGCAAAGAGTCAGACATGACCTGGCAACTGGACAATGGTAACTGACCACTCCTCCCCTAGATCCACTCTCCACACTTCTCCCCACCCCACCACCTTTCCCAGGAGACCGGCCACCGTGGACTCCATCGATGGGGTTCTCTGGCTCCCTTGAAGTAACCAGGAGCCTGCGGGGCAGGAGGAGGGAGAGGTCAGCTCCCCTGACCAGCTCCCTCCCCAGCTGTGTGCCTCCCCAGCTCCCTCCACGCTGGGTGATGGTTGTCAGCGCTGGTTCCTCCACCCAGCTTGTTGTTGAGTCGCTCAGTCATGTCCAATTCTTTGTGACTCTATGAAGTGCAGCACACCAGACTTCCCTGTCCTTCACCATCTCCCAGAGCTTGCGCAGACTCATGTCCATTGAGCCACTGATGTCATCCAAGCATCTCATCCTCTGTTGCTCCCTTCTTCACCCAGGACCACACTCCTGTTGCACCAGCTCACGCAGACTTCTGGGACCACCCTTGCCCCCGAGCCTTCTTCCTGCCATCACCAGCCCAGTGTACCTGACCACCTCCCATCAGTCCCCTTAGCCCAGCCCACGTCTGTGTAAATGGCCTTGTCACTCCAGTCTTCCTAGCTTCTTTGGAGTGTGCCATCTGTTTCCTGCCGGGACCTTGCCTGAGACAGATGTTGACATAAATACTTTGAGACTAAAGGATTTAGATCAATCCCAGAGTTATTTCCCTGGTGGATCCAATGTTTTATGGAAGGTCTCATTGGTAAACTTAAGAAAGAATTTTGCAAATGAATATCTAAGAAATCTTTCGGTATTTTTTTCCCCCTAGAAGGCTTTCAGGAAATTTCAAAAATCCCCTGGAATTTGATCCCCCTAATTCTGGGAGGGAATCACTGTTCAAATTTACTTAGTAACTGCAAAAACTCACCCGCAAAAAACTAAGTGCAAACGTCTCACTCAGCTATTCAGGACCCATTATAATTAGGCACTTACTGACCCGCCTCACTGGCTTGATTCTTTCCTCCCAGTCTGCCCCTCTCAGATCACAGTCCCTAGATAACTGCCTCTCCCTTTGGTTCATTCTGGTTCCTTCGGCTGGCATATTCTGTCCCCTCCAAACATCACTCGCCTCCCATTTCTCCTGTTACTGGAGTCCTAGTCATTCCTTGAAGCCCAGTTCAAATCTCCCTCCCAGTCTTGACTAATTCTCTACTATTTCTGGCCTTTAATCCATCCATCTCTTGTTCTCTCTCTCCTCTGGGCTCCTGAAGCATCTTTGTTTTATTTTTAATTAACACTGACTTAAAACTGGCCTTGGGCTTCTCTCGTGGCTCAGTGGTAAAGAATCTGCCTGCCAATGCAGGAGACGCGGGTTCAGTCTCTGATCCAGGAAGATCCCACATGCCACGGAGCAAACTAAGCCCCCGCACCACCACACCGAGGCTGTTGCTCTAGAGCGCGGGAACCGCAGCTACTGAGCCTTCGCACCGCAGCTACTGAAGCCCACGCGCTCTGCCGCCTGAGCTCCGCAGCAAGAGCGGCCACTGTGATGAGAAGCCCACGCACGGCCACTGGGGAGTAGACCCGCGCCCTGCAACCAGAGGAAAACCCACGCAGCAACAAAGACCCAGCACAGCCGAACAATACGTCAATAAGCATTTTTTAAATTGTCTCCCTTGGGCAAATACAGTTCTGTTTTTAACACATATAGATTCACAAACAGCTCTATCACCCACAAAACCCCTCATGCTCTCCCTTTACAGCCATGTATACATGTATATGTGTTTCTTCATGCATGTAGAAGTAGTGGAAGTGAAAGTGTTAGTCGCTCAGTCGTGTCCGACTCTTGTGACCCCATGGACTGCAGCCTGCCAGGCTCCTCTGTCCACGGAATTCTTCAAGCAAGAATACTGGAGTGGGGAGCCATTCCTTTTTCCAGGGAAACTTCCTGACTCAGAGATCAAGGATGTATATAGAGAAAGAGATTTATTATAAGGAATTGGCTCACGTGATTATGGAAAACAGCAAGTCCCTACGTCTGTAGGGCCTGTCAGCCAGCTGGCCTCCCAAGAGAGCTGCTGGTGTTCATCTCATCCAAAGACCAGCAGGCTCAAGACCCAGGAACGAGCTGTTATTTCAGTTCAAGGTCAAAGCGGGAAAGGCCCACATCTTAGTCCAAAAGCAATCAGGCCGGAGGAACTCTCTTCTGCTTAGAGGAGGGTCAGCCCTTCTGTTCTATTGAGGCCTTCAACTGACTGAATGAGGCCCACCCACAGCAGGGAGAATAATCTGCTTTACTCAGTCCACCAACTTAAATGTGTTGTTGCTGTTTAATTGCTAAGTTGTATCGGACTCTTAGGCGACCCCTAGGACTGTAGCCTGCCAGTCTCCTCTGTCCATGGGCTTTCACAGGCAAGAATACTGGAGTGGGTTGCCATTTCCTTCTCCAGGAGATCTTCCTGACCCAGGGATCAAATCCGTATCTCTGGCCTTGGCAGGCAGATTCCTTACCACTGAGCCACCATTTAATATCATTCAAAAACACCATCACAGAAACACCCAGGATGTTTGGGCTTCCCTCATAGCTCAGTCAGAAAAGAATCTGCCTGCAGTGTAGAAGATCTGGGTTCAATTCCTGGGTCAGGAAGATCCCGTGGAGAAGGAAATGGCAACCCACTCCAGTATTCTTGCCTAGAGAATCCCACGGGCAGAGGAGCCTGGCAGGTTACAGTCCATGGGATCGCAAGAGTCAGACATGACTTAGCCACTACCCCACCACCATCTACGTTTGACCAAATATCTGGACACCCTGGGGCCCAGTCAAGCTGATGCATAGGATTAACTACTGTGATTGTCTAAATGGAATCAGATAGTATGTACGCTTCTGAGAATGATTTCACTCGATGCAATGTATTTGAGATCCATCCAATCTGTTGAGTGTGTCTATAGTTCATTTCTTTTCACTGCATAGTGGTATTCATTGTGCAGCCATGGCACAAAATGAATCGCTTTTCTCTTCATTTACTCATGGAAGGATATTTGTGTTGCTTCCAGTTTGGGGCAATTATGAATAGATTCGTATGTATAGATTTCTGTGTGAGCATAAATTTTAATTTCTCCATGATAGCCTGATGGTGGGATTGTTAAGTCATGTGATGAGCGTATTTCATAAGGAGCTGCCAAAGCATTTTCCAGAATGCCTATGCCATTTTGCAGTCTTACCAGCAGTGCATTAAAGTTCTAATTATTTCCCGTCTGAGGTACTGGTATCGTCAGTAATTTGCTTTATTTTTTTCCTTAATCATTCTAATAGGTATACAGTGATATCTCATCATGGTTTTAATTTGCATTTCCCTAAGAGCTAATGATCTTAGACATTTCTTCAATGCTTATTGACTTCCATATATCCCCTTTGGTGAAATCTCTGATCAAATCTTTTACCGATTTTCTAACTGGGTTGGGTTTTTTTGTTTTTTTTTTTTTTTTTTCCCCTGAGTGTTGAAAATTCTTTATATGTTCTGGATACAAATCATTTGTCAGATATGTGATTTGCAAATATCTTCTGCCAATCTGTAGCTTGTCTTTTCCAACTTTATTTTTCACAGAGTAAAAGTTCTAATTTTACTGAAACCACATTTACCAGTATTTTTCTTTTTTTGAATCATGTTTTGGTGTCAGGACTAAAAATTCTTATCCAACCCAGGTAACAAGCATATTCTATTTTCTTCTAAATGTTACATAGTTTTACAGTTTAAATAGATTATCTTTCCCCTCTGAGTTAACTTTTGTATAAGGTGTAAAGTTTAAGTCAAGACTCATTTGCTTAACTTTGTATACAGATGTCCAATTTTCCTGAATTCATTTATTGAAAAAAAAAAAAAAAACCTCTCTCTTCTCACTGAATTCCTCCAAACAGTTATCCAAAATCAATTGGCCAAATTTGTGTAGGTTTATTTCTGTATTCTGTTCCCTTTCATTTTTACATTTATATTCCTGGTTTCATTTTTCAGTACCTGCTTTGTCTGGTTTTGTATAAAGGTATTCCTGGCCTTATAAAATGAGTTGGCAAATGTTCCTCCCTCTCTGCTTTGAGAAGACATTATACAGGATGGATTTTTATTTCTTTACATTTTTGGTAGTATTATCCAGTGAAACCATCTGGTCTTAGAGATTTCTTATAGGAAAATGCACCGTGGTTTGGAGCAAAACTTCTTGGTATGAAAAGAGTGTGCGTTTGCCTGGCCCTCCACTCTGGATATATTTCTTTCAGGCATCTCATAGCATAGGGTTAGGAGAGGCTATGGTAGGAAAAACTTTTTAGGGATTCCAATGCTGAGCCCCTAGCCATTATTCTAGACTTATGCAGAGCTGTGTTGCAGCCAATGATCAAGAGGCCACCATGAAGACTCCATAGTCTCCCAAGAGGGGCCATAATCTGGGTCACTCCACACATCAAAGCAGCCAGGTAACAGGCCCCTTGGCTTAATCAAAATCCAAGCTTGTGGAGTTAGAGAACAGTTCAACTGAAAATGTCTCAGGAGCTCCCACAGTTTAGTCCATCCATGTAGCAGACTTTCTGGTCACTGAGCCTATAAATATTGATGTCATGATAATATTAGTCTTCTGAATGCAGTAGCAAAGCCTAGATCAAGGCCCTGGGTCTCTGACTCTTCACCCACCCCCACCCCCGCTGTCTCCTCCTTCCTACCAGATTGAGCCAAACCCTAAACCAAATCATACAAGCAAACCACAAACAGCTCAGAGAACTCTAAATCATTTATTTATGTATTTACTGGCCATGTGGCGTGCAGGATCTTAGTTCCCCCACCAGGGATCAAACCCATGCCCCTGCAGTGGAAGTGCAGACTCTTAACCACTGAACCACCAGGAAAGTCCCCCCAAATCACTTTTATCCCAATGGCTGTCATAAAACTATCAACAAAACTCTAAAGCATAATTTTAAATAAATTATCTTAAATTCCATTCAGCTTCTCTGAAGTACAGGAAGAAATTAAGTTAAAAAGTGAAGAAGCATTCTTAAAAAGCATCCCTACAGTGTTCTTTTTAAAGACTTGATCAAAATTTATTAAGTTTCAATTACCTGTGAAGCATATAACCGGTTCCTCTGATGGATACAAAATAAGCGACAAGCATGGTCAACCTTAAGAGCATTCACTCTGGTATGAAGACAGGCTTGGGGCTTCCCTGGTGGTTCAGATGGTAAAGAATCTGCCCTCAATGCCGGAGACCTGGTTTCAATTCCCTGGGTTGGGAAGATTGCCTGGAGAAGGGAATGGCTACCCACTCCAGTAATTCTTGCCTGGAGAATTCCACGGACAGAGGAGCCTGGTGGGCCAGACAGTCCATGGGGTCACAAACAGTGGGACACAACTGTGCACCTAACACACAGACTTGGGGTCAGTGCTTAAAATTCAGAGCTTGTGCTCACTCGCTGTGTGATTCAGGTCCTAGATTTGAGAACAAGTTATTAAGAAATCTAAGGCTCAAAGGAAAATCTGCGAAACTGGGTGATAATCCCCTCAGGGTGTTTGGGAAAGAATAAAATAAAATCACTTGTGTGAAAGCAATTTAGCACAGTGTCTGCACATGGAGGGTCCTTGGTCAATATCAGCTGGTCAGATGGTTACATGGATGAAGGCTTGCATTGATCAGCTTAATATCCAGTTGGAAAACCAAGAAAAATCTAAATCAAACAATGAGGAAATAACCTTACATTATACACTGGCTGTAATACAAACTGCACAGTGATAAGTGGAATAAAGTTAAAAAGGTAGCACTTGGCAAATTTGACCAAGAAACACTTTTAGAAAGGAAGAAGACTTGGATAGGATCTGAAAAATGGGCACAGTTTGAATCTGTGGAGACAAAGCAGCCAGCAGTAGAACAACCAAGAATAAAGACAGAAACAGAGCAAGAGGGAGCATGCGGCAGCCAGCATCCATACACAAGCCTTCACATGCCGCCAGAAGTGGAACCAAACAAAATTAAAGCAGTGTGTGAAACTCGAGTACTGCTTGGCCTCTAGAGGTACCCTTAACTAAGCCCCACGGCTCATCACACCAGGAATGACACGTATTCACAACTCCCAGCTTCAGCCTCTCTGCCAGAATCTCTCCAGGATTTCTGGCAGAAGAATCAGCCTCAAGACACAATCAGCAGGCATCCATGTGCACAGCATCTTCCTAGACTGCAAGTCTTCTCAGGCCTCTGTCTCTAATACACTCCAGAGGAAAGATTGCTTTCTCCTCCTCGAAATGGATAAGATCAATACACACGACTCTTCAAGCTAGCCAATGGAGGCAACGGCCCTGGAGCACCCAGATCACACCTCCATTAGCACCTTGGGTGTAATGGTTTGTTTAGGTGCCCCAGCAAGCCCTTTGCAATGGGGAAAGGAGAGGCCCTCAACCAACCTCTTGATAAATTCTAGTCATCAAGCTAGAGAATCTATTTCCTGTGGAATCGAAAAATGTTCTGTGTTAAAAAACGAAGCAGAAAAGATTTCACATTTTCAAGAGCACAGCCTCAACATTCTAACAGAGAGCATGCCTAGTTACTCAGTGTGTGTTACCTCCTTTGGCCATTACGACTTTAGGAGGTGGGTAAATATTCATAATTTACAGGTAGTGAAACTGATAGCACCTAGAGAGATGCATCACAAAGCTGGAAAATGGGAAAATCGGAATTTGAGTGGGCTTGTTTAACTTAAAAGCCTGTTGGTTGCCAAGGGGGTGCAGTGGGGGGAAGTGAGGGATGGACTGAGAGTTTGGGGTTAGTAGATGCAAACTGTTACATATAGAATGGATGGAAACAAGATCCTACTGTATAGCACAGGGAAATAGGATCAGAGTTCTAGGATAAACTGTAATCAAAAAGAATGTATAAAAACCGAGTCACTTTTGCTGTACAGCAGAAATGAACATGACATTGTAGGTCAACTTTACTTCAATAAATAAATAAATAGAGAAATAAATAAAAAGCCTATTCTGAATATGCTAAATACCGAAACAGATAATGAGGCCTGAGAAGGAGTAAGTTACATTGCAGAGTCCCCGTCCATCCATGTCCATGAAATTTAGGGCAGTGATCTGTGAGACAGGAAGGGTAAATAAATAAATGAAAATTATGTGCAAATGTAAGCACAGGGAGGTATGGAAGATGAGCATTTGACACACACAAGAGGTTTGGTGACAGGGTTGTGAGATATCGTTCCTTAACATCATTACACTTCATTATTGATGCTTCACAGTTGTAAATTTTGTATTTATTTGTGGCTTTTTAAAAACACAGTCCCGTTTTGATATGAAAGTCATGCTGACAAAACAAGATTGATTAAAGTTTCTAATTATCTGTCATCACAGCATGACCAGTGGCAAATGGAATGCATTTTCTCATTTCTTCCAGAAAAAAAAAAGAAAATAGAGAGAGAGCTCCTAATGCAAGACACAAAGCTCTTCTGGTTCACTCAAGGGCTGGGTAAAAACCTGCATGCAGGACAATAAAAGGGGTAGGTGACAACTCACAGCCTTCCAGCAAAGCTGAAAGCAATCAACCCAGAGCCAAGAATAAGGACTCCAGAGTGTCCTATGCAGACACCTTGTAGAATATTCTCTTCCTGTCATTCATTTGGGTACAACATATGGGCTTCCCTGGTGGCTCAGATGGTAAAGAACCCACCTGCCAATGCAGAAGATGTAAGAGACATGGGTTCAATCCCTGTGTCAGGAAGATACCCAGAAGGGAATGGCAACCCACTCCAGTATTCTTGCCTGGAGAATTCCATGGACAGAGGAGCCTGGTGGGTCATCGGGTCGCAAAGAGTCAGACACAACTGAGCGACTTACACTCACACATGTGACTCGGTTGAATCTGCCCTTCCTATGGTAGCCAATCCTATTGAAATCGAAACAATCCTATTGAAATTCTACATGAGTGTTTGCTTATAGCAATACTAGTGGCTGGAACAAATAATTCAAATTATCAGTGGCTTAACACAAACACATGTATTTCTTATCCAAGCATCAGTCCAATGCAGGAATTCCTGACTGGCCAGCAACCTTTCACAGAGTGATTCAAGGATCCAGGCTTCTTCTATCTGTGGTGCCCATCTCTCTCCAGCCTCAAAATCCCTTCAATCCAGCCAGTGGATGGGGGAGAGATACAACTACTTTTATCCTCTTTAGCAGATAAAAGGTACTTTAGACACAATTCATGGCAGGAACACTGTGGCGCTGAAGAAGACACTTGAGAGTCCCTTGGACTGCAAGGAGATCAAACCCATCAATCCTAAAGGAAATCAGCCTTTAATATTCATTGGAAGGACTGACACTGAAGCTCCAATTCTTTGGCCACCTGATGCAAAGAGCCGACTCATTAGAAAGGACCCTGATGCTGGGAAAGATTGAGGGCAGGAGGAGAAGGGGACAACAGAGGATGAGATGGTTGGATGGCATCACTGACTCAGTGGTCATGAGTTTGAGCAAACTCCAGGAGTTGGTAAAGGACAGGGAAGCCTGGTGTCCATGATCCACGGGGTCGCAAAGAGTCAGACACAACTCAGAGAATGAACGACAACAAAACATGGCAGGAACCAGTCATGAAGCCTTTGGGGGCTGGTGGCCACTTCCTAGTAAAACTCTCATCCCTGGAAAAGCAGAGTTGGGTGGGTGGTGAGTCATCTTTCCACTGCCATTTCTTTTGCCCATCAATCACTTGCCCCCACCTCCTCCACACATGCATATACTGACTCCCTGCTCGGGTGTCACCTCAGCACTGTATCTAGTGCAAAGCCTAGGAACCCAGAATGAAAACAGTCATCTCCAGTCAATTTTACAAAGTTCCTCATGGAACTATCCCCTTCCCCACCTCACCAAAAAGAGTTATCTACCCACCATGCACACAACACCTTGCAGCTAGCTCAGTGGTACAGGATCCACCTGCCAACGCAGGAGACACAGGAGACGTGGATTCAATCCCTGGAACAAGAAGATTCCCTGGAGGAGGCAATGGCAACTTGCTCCAGTATTCTTGCCTGGAAAATTCTCAGGATGGAGGAGCATGGTGGGCTACTGCCCATGGGGTCACTAAAGAGTCGGCTACAACTTAATGACTGGGCATGCATGCCAGCACACACTCAACCTACATAGTGGTGATAAAGCAGGGGCCAGAGGATCACTCCCAAAAAGGAATAAACTTCCCATTCTCTCTGCTGAAGAGAGATCTAGCATTCACCAGCAACGTTCTGTTTTCTAATTTTTTATACCACAGCTATAGCCTGAGAGAGTCTGCCTTCTGGGTAATGACAGACAATGCTCTCTAGCTTGTCCATTGCATAATGTTTGAGTCTGGACCTGTTCAGCCTCTGACGTCCATGTTCTCACCTCACCGCCCACACACAAAGCCCACAGTATATATTTCAGGTTTTTCCTAATGTTAGAACCCCTCCTTGGGGAGGACCTGAAGCTGGGAACATATCCTTTTCGTCTCAGCAGATTTCTGAAAATGCTCTAAGCCAGTATCAGCAGGAAGTCATTCTAGAAATGCTCTGTGTTTTTGGCAGCCTAAGTTTAAAGTTTTATAGAGTGTTTTTTTATTAACTTCTTAGAGACAAAGAAGCTAGGAAACTGTATTCTTTCTCCTAGTCTATGTTTTGACCATTTCATATGCATTCAAGGACTGATTAAAAACACATGCAAACATTTGGGAAAGATTGGGAGCTTAGGATTTAGCAAATGCAAACTAATATATATAGGATGGATGAACAACAAGTTTTCATTGTATAGCACAGGGAACTATATTCAATATCCTGTGATAATTTTTAAAAAAGAATGTATACATATGTGTAACTGAATCACTTTGCTATACAGCAGAAATTAATACTTTGTAAATCAACTACAAAAAATTTTTAATGAAAAAAATGCAAATATTCTGGTAGCAAATTTCCTAGGCTATATATGCCTATATTGTCCCTTGGGGTGGTCCCATTAAGAGTCTATGTTTGCATCTCAACTATGTTCCTATCTATAAGCCACAATACCATCTTTTGATTTTCTTCATTGTGACAAATCTTTGGTATTAGGCCTTTTCCCAAAAATCGAATCTATTTTCAAAGATACCCATTACCAAGTCTGGTGAGTAAAGTGGATAATCAGAGCACTATCACACTGGGTCAAAATACAGGGTGTATTTCAGGAGGGGCACACAAGTAATCTATGTACAAGAATCCCAGGTGAAGCTTTGTAAAAACAAGCACCCCAGGTGGAAATTTGAGGATATGTTATGATACATTTATCATCTTTCACATTGTGAAAAAGGTTTGAAGGATGCTATAACATACACTTGTGAAGCCATCACACAGTTTAAGAAACAAAGCCTTATACATACATTTGAAGCCCCCCAGAGCCACTCGGCAGTGGCAGGGTCACCCTACCCCTCCACCCTTGCCCAGAGTTACCAATGTTCATCACCTGAAGTCTGTTTCCCCAGGTGTCTTTATACTTTTACTAGATACATATCAAAATGATACAAACCATTGTTTGGTAGACTCTTGAGCCTTAAGCAGATGATATACATACTCATCCATGCACAGCTTCCTTTTTTCAATCTTATATTTGTAAGATTTAATCATGTTGATAGATACAGCTGCAGTTCATTCGTTTTTCACTTTCATTTGGTGATCCACTGTATGAATATATTTTATTTAATCTCTTCTCCTGCTGTTGGACATTCAGTTTGTTTCTAATAGGTCATTATATATATCTGCTATGACCATTTTTGTATTTCCTTATCCCATCTATATATTTTAAGAATTTCACAGGTGTTCTTCTTGTCCACCCAGATCAAGAACTGATGCTCCAGTGCAGGAGTTCTCAAAACGTGGTCCCTGGACCAGCAGCCTTCACGTCACCCGGAAACTTGTCAGAGGTGCGAATTACCAGGCCTCCCCCCAGACTGGCTGAATCAGAAACTGGAGGGGCGGAGGGTGATCTGTATTTTAACAAACTTCCCAGTTTGTAACAAGATTCTGATGCTTGCTAACATGTAAGCAGTACTGTTCTACTCTGATGCAATGATGCCCTTGGCTTGCATGTCTTGGAACCCAAATTAAAATTTCTGAAATGTTTGTGCAGTGACTGAACATTGAAACAAATACAGAAACTCCCACTGACAGCTTCAAAGCACTATATGCATTCTAATGCGATATACTAAGGTCTAAGGAAGAGTTTTGAAAATCATAAAGCATAAGACAAGTTAGTAATAGTCAATGTGGAAAATTTGTTTTCAGATATTGTTGTGTTGCTTTATAAGTCAGGACTCATGTAGCTATAGACAACAACCAGAGAATACAGCAATACAAGGGCACGAAGTCATTTCAGTCAAGTATAAGTGTTTAAAATAACACTCAAGAGCATCTGAGGCATTAAATATATTTCTGAATGAGTTTCAGTATCATCACCCATCTGGCATGGAATTGTTTTCCTCTGTGTTTCAATGTGTGCTCTTGCTTGTGTTTTGCTGTCTGGGCTACTTAAAATCCCATGCTCTTGAAACAAACAAACAAAAAGTCCTATCTCCGGATTTGTTGGTAAAGCATAATAGCTTTCCAGAGTAAGATGAAACAGTGAGAAGAATGGGGTTAGAACCATCTATCCACCAGGCACAGGGGCCAGGGAATTAGCCAGGTTCATAATGAAAGGTCAGCAAACCAGTCACAGCCCAGTACTCAAAGGGGTTGGCATTTTTTCACCAAAATTCAGGGACACTGTTGACACCATGGGTCTTTGATGTAACTGGAGGTTCCCAGTACATGAATAAGAATGACTTCAGGGGGCTTCTCTGGTAGTACAGACAATAAGAACCCATCTGCCAATGTAGGGGACACGGATTTGATCCCTGGTTCAGGAAGATTCCACATGTCACAGGGCAACTAAGCCCTCAACTACGGAACCTATTTGTTGCAACTACTGAGGCCCGTGAGCCTAGAGTCTATGCTCCCCAACAAGAGGAGCTACTGTAATGAGAAGCCCAGGCACCACAGCAAAGAGGAGTCCCCACTCACCCCAACTAGAGAAAGCCCATGTGCAGCCACAAAGACTCAGCACAGCAAAAAAAATAAAAATTCAAAAATCAAGAATGACTTAGGGTCACAAAAACAGAACATGGATAGAGAAATCCAAGAATCACCAGTTTTCATCTAGGGTAGGGTCTGGTCAAGACCAAGGAATGTCCCCATTCTCACTGAGGGGCTGGGATTTCTCAAAGGATTGAGGCTGAGAAGCCAGTGGAAGCTTAATTTCTAGGAGAGGGCACAGGGGAATCAAGCACAGGGACGCCATTAGCGAATGGGAGGTGGCGTGACTCTGAGTCCAAAAGGCAGCCCCTGGACATGCATCTAAGAATCAGAGCTGCCCAAAGAATAAGTCAAAGGCAAGTCCTTGGATGGAGAGATGGAGCATCTGAGTGCTTCTGGTCTCAGTTAGATTAGGCTCAAGACTGTGGATGGTGATGCAACCATGAGATTAAAAGACACTTGCTCCATGGAAGAATAGCTGTGACAAACCTAGACAGCATATTAAAAAGCAGAGACACCACTTTGCCAAAAAAAGTTTCTATAGTCAAAGCTATGGTTTTTCCAGTAGTCATGTACAGATGTGAGACTTGGACCATAAAGAAGCCTGAGCACCGAAGAATTGATGCTTTCAGATTGTGGTATTGGAGAAGACTCTTGAGAATCCCTTGGACAACAAGATCAAACCAGTCAATCCTAAAGGAAATCAACCCTGAATATTCATTGGAAGGACTGATGCTGAAGCTCCAATACTTTGGCTACCTGATCAGAAGAGCTGACTCACAGGAAAAGATCCTGATGTTGGGAAAGATTGAGGACAGGAGGAGAAGGGGGTGGCAGAGGATGAGATGGTTGGATGGCATCACCGACTCAGTGGACATGAGTTTGAACAAACACCAGGAGACAGTGAAGGAGAGAGAAGCCTGGTGTGCTGCAGCCCAAAAGAGTTGGACTTGACTGAGCAACTGAACAATATCAACAAGCTCAAGAACATGGGCCTATGAGGAGTGGGCTAAGTTCTGTGTGGGAGCATCAGTGGACCCAGATGGGAGGAGCTGGGCAGCAGACCATGGGAAAACAAAGAGGAAGTCAACAGAAACTCAAAGAAAAAAATAAGTTGAATGTTTAACCTACTGTCCTATGCCTCCCTTTCCCCACGAATAGGACATCCAATCCCCTCCATTGAGGGAACAAGATGAGTGGAGGAGAAGCCTCCTGAATTCAGGTGGTCACTGCGGGGAGCCAGGCAGAGAACAGATATGGCAAGTTATTCCATGCTAGAGGCTTCATAGTCAGAGCCAGGATTGTAGCTTACTCCACAGTGAATCATGAGACAAGGTGGCTTGAGAGAAAAGGTGAAGCCAAAACAAGCTGGCAGAAGGGAGAAGGAATAGGTTAGGGATCCAGGAAAGCCAAGAGTGAGGGAAAAGCCAAAGAAGGACAAACTGGAGAGGTTCTGGATCAACTCTGGCTACCAGAGTCTACAATGTCACTCAACGGAGCCAGACAGGAATGGACAGTGTCCTTCTGGGTCACATTCAACCAATGGGAAGAAATGGGCTTGGCGACAAAAATCCTGGCTTCAGAGAAGTGAAGAGAATAGAGTCCTCATAAGAAGCATTCTTCCCTACCCATCTCCCTCCACCACCCCTGTCTCTAGGCAGGCTTCAGCTCCCAAGTAATCCAGTATAATGGGTATACTGGACCCAGAACATCAGATACTGCTAAGAAGTTTGACAAAAGTGGAAAGGCCAGGGTTTCTTTCACTGAGTGGTAAATAAACAATGATCTAACTCACAAAGCAGATTCTATTCATTTGCAAATCTAATTTATGCAAAACCATTAGTGACCAGAGATAGATGGTATCACCCACCCCTGAACCATTTTCTACTGTGACAACACCAGGATCTTTGGGCTCCTGTGTTTACTGAACTGAAATGAACCCACAAGCAGAGCCAAATGTTTGTGGAGAACATTCTGAGTGTTGGGCCATGTGCCCTGAGGAGAGAAAAGGTGAATTAGACCCAGTTTTCTTGTCTGGACAAGGCAAGCATTGATGTCAGTGTCTTACTCCAAACTCCTCTGATTAACCAGGTCAATATTTATATCAAGTTTGGGATCTTCCCTCCCTAAAAAGAGTTTCTGGTTCAGTAGTGGTTTCAACAAACTGTCAGACATTTAAAAACAGGGCAATTGCAAAAGGAGTATTTATTACTATATTGAAGCCTTAAGATAATATATTTGCTTAAGAACAAAACTGAACATTAAGTCGGGTACATTGTGGACTGGATGTAGTTAATGAACTACTAAGTGAACCCTTCCAACTGCATTTTTATCTTGAGCCCTGGGCGAACTACTTTGTATTCTTTAATCTTTTCCATCACTCACACACAGGGATTGTCAGCATGGGCTTCAAAATGGGAACACTCTCTTCCTTAATTAGAAAAAAAAAAAAAGAAGATTCAGTTCTGTTGATTCACAACATTCTCTTTAGTGCAATTCTCTAAAAGCACTTAAACAACAGTTTTGCTGCTTATTAGGCCAAATGGTTGTCTACTAACTGGCATCAATGTATTTCCCACTTGTGCTGCCCGGCTTCCCTGTTGATAAGACACTGTGGCAAGAACCAGACCCACTGTGTGTTGAGAGACATTAGATGGGAAGTAATCCCATAACTTCTGCCATCATTTTACTTGTCAGTGAATAAGCAAATCTAAAACCAGAGAAAGAGGACCTCCTTGGTGGTCAAAAGTGGCTAAGTCTCTGCTCCCTAAGCAGAGGGCCTGGGTTCGATCCCTGGTCAGGGAACTAGATCCCACAGGCCACACCTAAGACCCAGTGCAGCTAAATAAATACAATAAACAAAAACAAATATTAAAAAAAATAATGAAACTTTTACCAGCCTCTACCAAAACCAAAAGGAAGTTTATGTAGAAAGGATACACACCCTTAGATCATATGGCTAAGGAAGGCTCTGGGCTCCCTACGTAGGGGGCCTGGTTTTGTACCTGATGTGAAGAGCCAACTCACTGGAAAAGACCCTGATGCTGACCCCATCTTTTCCTCTCTGTTGAATCTCCCTCTGCCTCCTTCTTGTAAAGATAAGTTTTATGGCATTGAGGAGAGCCAGGCTCTAACCGTCTCTCCAGACTGCCCTGTTTCAGGGGCAGAAATTGGCTGGGCTGCCGCCTGTATTGGCTTACTAGGGTTACCATAACAAAGTTCTGGGTGGCTGAAACGACAGAAACTTATTGACACATGGTTCTGGAGGCTGGAAGTCCAAGATCAAGGTGTGATGGGGGCTGGTTCCTTCCAAAGACTATGCGAATCTGTTCCATGCCCCTACGCTAACTTCCAAGGGTTTGCTGGCAATCTTTGGGTCCCTTGTCTTAAAGATCTCTGCCTTCATCTTCATGTGGCCAAATTTTCCCTTTTTGTAAGAACACCAGTCTTACTCGATTCAGGGGGGCTCAGCCTACAGTAATACAAACCCATCTTAACAACATTTGCAAAACCGTGTTCCGAAGGATTTCAACACAGGAATTTGAGGGGAACATAGTTCGACCCATAATAGTGCCCAAGAGCCTACTACCTTCTTGTAGATTTCTCTTCTGCTTATTCTCTGTCTTGACTTCTGTCCATCCTCAGCCTCTGGACAAGCTCTGCCTACCTTCCTGATGAGGGCAGTCCTGGCACAGATACAGACCTGTCCCTGGCCTGCCTCCAACTGACTGCCATCTTACCCTTACCTTGTTCTGATTGCTGACCTGGAATTCTTCCCGGCTCTTGCAGCTCTCAAGCCAGTACAGAGCAGGTATTCCATACACAGTCATTGGATTAGTTCATCGATTGGTTACCACCCAACAGGTGGATGCACTTCTAGATTCTGACCTACCTGGGCTGCCACAAGCACATGCATGTAAGCCCTGCTCAGCCACATCTTCAGTCATGACATTATCCGGAGGTGAGATACCAGAGAAATGACTGAGAATTCATAATTCTTTACTCATGCAGGGCAGGCCCAGGCTATACACAGCAGCCCAGGAAGAGAAGCGCACAGCTTTCTGATCAGTCAGTAAAAAAGATAAGATCACTTGCAGTCCCTAACTAACATGCAAGACTCCTGTTAGGAAAAGTACACTACGTCTCTTTGTGGCTTCAAAGTCTGAGAAAGTCAATGTGATAGAACTTGAGGCAAGAATGCTAACAAGGAGTCCTCTTTCCAGTTTTCCTGAGGCTTTCTGGTTAAGTTCAGCTCCATAACTGCTTACTGCTACTTGTCCATCTGCTCCCCTCCCCACTCTGTCCTTCCCTCCTTTCTTCTATCTTTATTTCAACACCATCACAAGAATTCCAGAAATCCTAACTTCAACACAGATAAATATGGGGGTGAAGATACAAGAATCACCATCCATTTTTGAGGTGTCAATATATACAAAAGGCCATGAGACAAAGATAGGATAGTAGGAAGTCTTTTTACTCCCTCTTAAAAAGATCATTTCCTTTTCTTTTTTTACCTGGTCATTTCCAATTCTTTTTACAATTGCTTTGGGCTTCCCAGGTGGTTCCGTGATGAAAATTCTGCCTGCCAAGCAAGAGACACGAGTTCAATCCCTCAGTCAGGAAGATCCCCTGGGGAAGACAATGGAAACCCACTCCAGTATTCTTGCCTGGGAAATCCCATGGACAGAGGAGCCTGGCAGGCTATAGTCCTTGGGGTTGCAAAAGTCAGACGTGACTTACCAACTAAAAAACAAATGCTTTATTAATAGAATCGCTTTGTGTTAGTTTCTGATATACTACCAGGTGAATCAGCTATAAGTATACATATATCCCCTCCCTCTTGCGTCTCCCTCCCACCCCATCCCATCCCATTCCTCTAGGCCATCGCAGAGCGCCGAGCCGAGCTCCCTGTGCTGGACAGCAGCTTCCCACCAGCTGTCTGTTTGACACACGATAGATATATATGTCAGTGCCTCTCCTCCAGTGTCCCGTCTTCCCCATCCCCTCTGTCCACATGGCAGTTCTCTACCCCTGGGTCTCTATTCCTGCCCTGAATGGGTTCATCTGTGCCATTTTTCTAGATACCACATATATGCATTAATACACAATATTTGTTTCTCTTTTTCTGATTCACTTCACACTTGGTGTATATCCTGAGAAAACCATACTGCAAAAGTCTATCTATCTTAAAGAATTAGCTCACGTAATTGTAGGGGCTGGCAAGTACAAAATCCACAGGGCAGGCCAGCAGCCTGGAAACTTGGTAAGAGTTGATGTCACCATCTTGACTGTGTATTCCAGAGGGCAGCAGGTCTGGAAACTCAGGTGTGGTTTCTCTGTCGCAATCTTGAAGCAGAATCCATTCTGCTTAACTCTTTTCTGTTAAGACAAACTGAGTGGATGAGGCCCATTCACTTTATGGAGGGCTTTACTGAAAGTCTATTGATTTAAATATTATAATAGATAGATACTATGGATAAATAGAGAGATGAGATAGATACCGATAAATGAATGATCAGTTCAGTTCAGTCACTCAGTCATGTCCGACTCTTTGCGACCCCATGAATCGCAGCACGCCAGGCCTCCCTGTCTATCACCAACTCCCGGAATTCACTCAGACTCACATCCATTGAGTCAGTGATGCCATCCAGCCATCTCATCCTTGGTCGTCCCCTTCTCCTCCTGCCCCCAATCCCTCCCAGCATCAGAATCTTTTCCAATGAGTCAACTCTTTGCATGAAGTGGCCAAAGTCCTGGAGTTTCAGCTTTAGCATCACTCCTTCCAAAGAAATCCCAGGGCTGATCTCCTTCAGAATGGACTGGTTGGATCTCCTTGCAGTCCAAGGGACTCTCAAGAGTCTTCCCCAATACCACAGCTCAAAAGCATCAATTCTTCAGCGCTCAGCCTTCTTCACAGTCCAACTCTCACATTCATACATGACCACAGGAAAAACCATAGCCTTGACTAGA
>SJYT01001179.1:0-70663 GCA_006410635.1 Cephalophus harveyi | reverse complement strand
CACACACACACACACACACACACACACACACTGATGAGAGCTGGGGAGAATTTTGAAAACAAAAACATTAATCAAGATTTTAAATAAATAGCATATTCCTGGACAAGAAAGTTAAATTACTATATTTCAATGTCAAGTGACCAATGAGTAAAAATAAAGAGACAGAGATGGAAACAGAGAAAGTGTAGGATAAAGTCATGGAAATATCCAAGAACAGTGTGGCTTCAGGTACAGCTGAATCCAGGAGCTCAATAAAATGACCTCAGTTCTCAGCCTTGCTGACTTTGAGTTTCACTCCTCACATTTTGACTTTCTCATCAGGCGGGCCCATTTCTTATAGTAACCCCTGGAAGGCCCAGAATTTCATTTGTCCAGTTCAGACAAAAGTCCCCAAATTGAGCCCCACTGGCTTGATTTGTGGCATGACTCCCAGAATGAATGACTGTGTCCAGGGAAATTTGCAACTTCAGAGTTCAGGCAGCTGGCCAGGCCTGAGGCATGTGACTCCTCGTGAAAACCAGGAGTCACTTCTAACCCGCTGCAGATGGAGAGTCGGGGAGGATGGCATGAGTCCCTGATTTGGTCATCACTTGCTCCATGAGACACCACCCAAACTTTGCAACTTACAAACATGAGCCCTCATTCATTCTGCTCCCAAACCTAAAGGCTGGGCTGCGTGGGGACTATCTGCTTCATCTGGGGTGGCTCAACGGGGACTGGAAGACCCATCAGTGTGATCAGTAAGTAGGTACCTGAGCTGGGACTGTCGGCCAGGGCCCTGTGCTTCCCTACAGAAGGCTTTCGTGGATTGTCTTGGGCTTAATGGCGTGGGGCCTGGGAGCCAAGGGCAAGGAGTCAAGAATCCAGGGCAGAAGCAGTTTCTCACTTAGATTTGAAAGGCCCAAAGCATCACTTCCACTGGACTCGAATGTAGAGGAAGCCGCTGAGGTCAGAGAGCGTCCATCTTCAATGCGTGAAACAGCCAGGCTTTTAGAGCCAATTTTATTCTATCAGGAGCCCCAAAGTTATATTGGGGGAAAGTTATCAGAAGAAGGAATGGATACTGGACAGGAAAAAAACAATAGAGACTTTTCACGCAGCTACATCCCCAGTGCCATTCTATATCGTTATTGAGCCTCTCGGAAACTTGTCACCCACCCCTGACAGCACAGACAGGGGTCAACACGATCGTACACACCTAGCCCCACTCAGTAGCTAAGGTTCCCTCGCTGTCCCCTGAGCTGATCAGAACACCCCAAAAACAAGATGACTTGTCCCCACCACACTGCAGTCCAAGCAGAGTCAACAGGGGCTGGAAGAGTGCTCGGGACGCTGAGCCTGTGGTATGCTCCACGGTGTAGCAGGACATGAATTAGCTGTTTTATGAGAAACTCAATTTCCTTATTACAGGGCAAACAGCCACTGTTCTATTCTAACTAACTAGACTGATTCAATTAACGGTGCTAAATACAGTTCCTACTTGAAAATAACTTCGGTTTACTGCTTCACAAACCTCATTACATTTGATTAAACAAAATACATAGTAATAGACAAAACATGTTGCAAACTTTTGGCCATGGCCCATTGACTAGGAGGCCTGTAGCTCTCGGCAGGGAGGAGGGATTACGGTGGTGGGCCTTGGAGTCAGACAGAGGGAGGTCGGAGCTCAGCTCTGCCTGCCAACAGCTCTGAACTCTGGGCCTACGCTCCTGGATCTCAGGTAGGAGAAGCATCATCGTTGTTTAGTCACTAAGTCATGTCCGATTCTTTGTGACCCCGTGAACTATAGCCTGACAGGCTCCTCTGTCCATGGGATTTCCCAGGCAAGAACACTGGAGTGGTTGCCATTTCCTTCTCCAGGGATCTTCCTAACCGAGAGCCCAGAGCTCAAGGCCACATCTCCTGTGCTGGCATGCAGATTCTTTACCACTGAGCCATCTGGGAGGCTCTAGGAAAAGCATGCTGCTGCTGTTGCTGAGTCACTTCAGTCGTGTCCAACTCTGTGCGACCCCAGAGACGGCAGCCCACCAGGCTCCCCCGGCCCTGGGATTCTCCAGGCAATCTCCTGTGCTGGCATGCAGATTCTTTACCACTGAGCCATCTGGGAGGCTCTAGGAAAAGCATGCTGCTGCTGTTGCTGAGTCACTTCAGTCGTGTCCAACTCTGTGCGACCCCAGAGACGGCAGCCCACCAGGCTCCCCCGGCCCTGGGATTCTCCAGGCAAGAACACTGGAGCGGGTTGCCATTTCCTTCTCCAATGCAGGAAAGTGAAAAGTGAAAGTGAAGTCGCTCAGTTGTATCCAACTCTTAGCGACCCCATGGACTGCAGCCCACCAGGCTTCTCTGTCCATGGGATTTTCCAGGCAAGAGTGCTGGAGTGGGGTGCCACCGCCTTCTCCGAGGAAAAGCATAAGAGAGAGGATCTATTTCTAAGAGCCATCATGAAGAGGAAACAAGACAAACACTTTGTTTTGAGCTGAATTATACCCCCCCCCACCCCCAGTGCCTGTGTTGAATCTCTAACCCCCATCAGGACTGTGTTTTGATTTGGAGGAGAGGTTAATAAAGGAGGTAATAAGGGTTAAATGAGGTCATAAGGGTGGGGCTCGAATCCGATAGAGCTGGTATCCTTGCAAAAAGAGGAAGAGACGCCAGACACCTCTCTCTCTCCCCCTCTTCTCTCTGTACTAGAAGAGTACTTTTTTTTTTATCTCCCCCTGTCTCTCCACAAGCACACAAAGGAAATGCCACATAAAGTTGCATTTGCAGTGAGAAGGCTCCATCTACAAGCTGGGAATTTGCCTGAATCCTGAGCATGGACTTCTCATCTCCAGGACTGTGAAGAAATAAACGCCGAGTGTTTATGCGTCCCAGTCCGTAGTGTTTGGTGAGGCAGCCTGAGTGGACTAAGACACACAGCCAGTGCTCGAAACAGCCCAGGACACAGATCAAGTATCTGATCAACTCTCTGGCAGGTGCTCTTCTCTAAGCGCACCATTTGCTGCATAAAGAGACTAGGACACTTCTGGAAAAACTTCTCCATAAGACATGCATATTAAAGAAGAGAGAAAGAACACCACCACCATTGCCAACAAAAGAAAAGAAGAAAAGCAACGTGAGCATTTTCACTGGCTTCTAGATTAGGAACCAGTTGAAGTCAGGGGTTGCTATATTCAGTTGAGTTTCCCCTTTACCCAGCACGAGACTCAGCTCATACTTAGTCAGTGAACGACTAACAACTGAAGAAAGGAATTCTACTAGGCAAGCAAAAAAAAAAAAAAAAGATTTCTTGCCCTACCTAGAGCTCAGGATAAATAACATCCCTCTCCTCAAGCAGAGAAAGGTGAAATACAACCAATTTAGCAGAAAACAAGGCAAAGGATGCCACAGAGGGCTTTCCAAGGCTCCAGGGACCCAGAGGAGGGAACCTTCAAGTTCTCCCTCAAAAGAACAGGAAAACCAAGTTGAAGGGCATTCTGAGTTACGCCTTAAAAAAATAGGTCAATAAAGTCAACCAGCCTTTCTGAAAATGCCCAGTAAAGGCTGGCAATCAGCTCAGTTCTGCAATTAGTTAACAAGAAAATTAAGAAATAAATAAATAACTACCCATAGTTCTTGCCCTGATTTTGTCTTTATTGTGGAAGCAAGAAATAATTGCAGAGAAAACAATTCCCAAGGGAAAAAATATGAGGTAGGTTTCCACCGCCAACCCAGGTCATCAAGGCACATACTCATGGGGCAGAGAGCAGCTTCTGCTGGGGCTCCGGGGAAGGGGCCCTGGACTGGTTCACAGGGATGTAAAGGTCCAAGTGCATGGATCAGTCAGGAAGACAGGGCAAAGGCAGAAGGTGGCAGTGGGACATTTCCTCACTTCAATACATGGCTGCATACCATGAGCCCGGAGCTGGGGGTTAATGAATAGGACTGAGTCAACCGTCAGGAAGGATCATGGTCTTAATTTCCCCCTCCTTCTCTGATAGGACTTCGTTCTTTTGCCTCTTGTTTTCTACTGGTCGTCCATCACTCTTCTCATCACCCGACCACCCTCTTCCCCACATGGATCATCACCTGCCTCCCTCCTTACCCTCCACTCACCTGCTACATTCTGTTCTGTCCACCCTGTGACCTAAACCTCTCCTTTCTGTGTATTTTCTGGGACACACTCTGGGCCACCATCACCTCACACCTGGGCCAGAGCAGCAGATGCCTCCCTGGACTCCAAGGTCACCCGAGTTGATGTCTGCAGTAGTTTTCCAGGGCTGCCATCCCAGAAGACCACAGACCCCAGGGCTTAAACAACAGAAGTTCATCCTCCCGGTTCTAGAGGCTACAAGTCTGAGATCCTGGTGTCGGTGGGACTGGTTTCCTCTGCGGCCTCTCTGCTGGGCTTGTAGACGGCCACCTTCTCCCTGTACCCTCATGTGCCTTTCCCCCTGCCAGTCTGGGTCCCGACCTCCTCTTCTCATAAAGACAGCAGTCATACTGGATTAGGACAAACCTCTATCACCTCTTTTGATCTTGTTTACCTTTTTTTAAAATTCTGCCCCCAAATACAGTTATATCCTGGAATACTGAGCATTAGAACTGTAACATATGAATTCAGAGGGGCGGCACAATTCAGCTATAGCAACCCGCCTCTAATTCGTTCCATTCCAGTCCTCTATGGAAGGTTACACCTAACATGCCCTTCTGACCATGACTCTCCCAGATCAAACAGCTTTCCTGTAGCCCCAGAGACTCAAGACAAGGTGGAAATGTCCCTGCAGGGCAGAGGGTGGAGTGGTACACCTCCTCTCACCTTCACCTCCAGACACTACGCTCAGCCTTCCCAAACCGCACCAAGCCATCTCACACCTACACGCCACTGCAGTTCTCCAGATCTTTGCATCTCTTCTCCAGTCCCTAACACCTCTTCCAGGAAGTCCCCCTTGTCCCACTCTGTCCTCCCAAGTCCATTAGATTATCCCCTTCTTCAGTTCAGTTCAGTTCAGTCGCTCAGCTGTGTCTGATTCTTTGCGACCCCATGAACCACAGCACGCCAGGCCTCCCTGTCCATCACCAACTCCCAGAATTTACCCAAACTCATGTCCATTGAGTCAGTGATGCCATCCAATCATCTCATCCTCTGTCGTCCCCTTCTCCTCCTGCCCTCAATCTTTCCCAGCATCAGGGTCTTTTCAAATGAGTCAGCTCTTCGCATCAGGTGGCCAAAGTGTTGGAGTTTCAGCTTCAACATCAGTCCTTCCAATGAACACCCAGGACTGATTTCCTTTAGAATGGACTGTTTGGATCTCCTTGCAGTCCAAGGGCCTCTCAAGAGTCTTCTCCAACACCACAGTTCAAAAGCATCAATTCTTCGGCGGCTCCTGCACCATGCAACATCCCCTTCTTAGACTCCCAGAAAGAATCTGCCTGCAATACAGGAGACCCAGTTTCAATCCCTGGGTCAGGAAGATCCTCTGGAGAAGAGAATGGCAAGATACTCCAGTATTCTTGCCTGGAGAATCCCATGGACAGAGGAGCCTGGTGGACTTACAGTCCATGGGTAGCAAAGAGTCGGTCACGAGTGAGTAACTAACACTTCACTTTATAGACTCCCGGAGTGCTCATTCTTTTCCACTGTCAAGGCCCAGATTACACCTGTGAGTTGTATCCCACTGACTTGCTGTTTTCTTCCCTGGTCTTTAAACGTGACCATGGCCGGTCAGTATCTTCTCACCGTGGAGCCACAGCACTGGGTGCTCAGGAAACGCTTCTTGACTCAGTAACTGAATGAATGTGCTGCCTCCTCTCCTGGGAGATTCCTTCCCGTGTTCCTCTCTATTCTCTGGACCTTTTTCAGAACCTGTTGGAGGGTTTGCCATGAGCTTTGGGGATGCAGTAGACCCTGGTGGGATGGAGTCAGGTTCAAAGGAGGCCAGAACTCTGGCAAGTGACAATACCCTCGCGATGCAGCTTATTTTTTTTTTTTTTTATGTTGATAGGTTTCTACTGCTCAATCAGTTTTCGAGGGCTTTTCATCATCTCTGTCAACTACAAACTGGCACTTGCCAAGGGCATTTGCCAGTGACCGAACAGCAATGCCAAGGGTATTTCTGCCTGACTCTGCGGAGATTGAACCCTGTGTGGCTGCAGTTTCTGACCTTCAGCACCCCCCGAGGGCAATTCAGGGAAGAGAGTGAGGCACTCTGTGCTCCAGGGAAACGGGTGGAACAGGTCCTTCGACGGCTAGATATTTTCAGGAACTGATTTCATGATCCCAATACTTGCATCTCCCCACATCTAGAAAAGCACTAAACCCCTTCATGGTGACATCAGCGCCTTGTGACTTGCAGAAACCCTTTGTAAAACAAGCGCTTGACTGAACTGAACTCCCCTTCACCAAAATCTTACTCATTGACCTTCCTCCACTGTTGTTTTGGAACAATCTCTCGGAGCTATACGAGGTGTTGTCTCCTGGGCTGGAGTCCTCATTTTGCCGCAAAGAAAACTTAACTTACAACTCTCTTGTTGTGACTGTTTTTAGACAATATCTCCTTCATTAGCTAAATACTGAATTTGCCAACATTGCTTTAAAGATGAACCTTCCTTAAGAAAGAAGAGTCTTCAATATTCTGTAATAACCAGTATGGGAAAAGAATCTGAAAAAGAACAGATGTATGTATATGTATAACTGATTCATTGTGCTGTACACCTGAAACTAACACAATATTATAAATCAACCATACTCCAACATAAAATAAAAAATAAATTAGAAAAAGAAAGGAAGGCGGTAGGAAGAAAGGAAGGGCGAGAGGGAGAAACAAAGGAAGGAAGGAAGGACAGTCTTTAAGAGAAAGAGCAGTGGTTTGGAACCAAGACACTCGGTTCTGCTCTAGGAACCATGTCACCTGGACTCTGTCCCTTAACCCTTCTATCTTCTATTCACGATCTGGAAAGCAAAGCACATGCAAATGACTTTCCATTTTGCTGTGAGTATCAGAAGGGAGTGTGCAAAGGAAGCGCCTGGCACACAGTAGGAGTTTTTAAAATGCTAATTCCCTTTTTCCCCACCGCACACATCACACTTCACCTCAGTTCAATTATCAGCCCATTTTCAGGGATTTTCAGCACAGAATGTTTATCAGAAAACATCCTTGGGTGGGAGGGAAGCAGCAAAAACAGCGGCTTGATAAAGGAGACCGTGACACGGCCGCCACTGGGAAAACTCGAACGCATCTAGAATTGATTGCCATTTTCCACTAAAAATTACTTGGGAAGTTCAAGTGGTAGGAGTTCCCGAGAAAGATTCTGACTGTCAGTGACAACTGACAGCATGTTTGTGCCTCTTTCATACTCTGATGAAATTTTCAGAATCTCATTGCCTTGGAATAAAAATATTAGCACCTGTATGTGTGGAAGTGTGGACTGAGACAGAACTCCCTCCATCTCTGACGGCAGTGCTTGTGTATAGAGATTATTTCTGTTTCCCCAAATATTTATCACGACACCGTACACAATACAAATGGCCTGATTCTCGTTCTGAATCAAAGCAGAAGGCGCCCTCTTTCTCAGATCCTGGACAGAGAAGCAGGACGGCTCCTCCACGAGTATCGCAGCAACAAACAGGGCTTCTGCTAAAATTCATACATAATCAAAACAAATTGAATATCCACCCTGATTTCCATAGGGAGCAGCGCTCTAATGATTAATGCTTGACGATGATATTTAATTAAATCTTATTTACTTTATAAATACTTTCTGAGTCTTTTTTTCTGTGATATACCAAGTATTAACATTCGGAGATGATCTAACACATCACAGATGAAGACAGGGGTTATAATAACAAGAAGGAACTTACATCAACATCAGGCAAAGCCTGGAAACATTTTTTACAATAGAGAATATTTTCAGGGCACAAATTTGAAAACAATTTGATTCTCAAGGTCTGGAGTGTTTCCTCTCTTTCTCTCTCTCAAAACATACATCATGCACACACACATACACAAAATATACTCCTCAAATGTGTGTTTACAATTTTGTTTCACCTATCCCTGGTGACTCAGAGGTTAAAGCATCTGCCTGCAATGCGGGAGACCTGGGTTCGATCCCTGGGTTGGGAAGATCCCCTGGAGAAGGAAATGGCAACCCACTCCAGTGTTCTTGCCTGGAGAATCCCATGGATGGAGGAGCCTGGCGGGCTACAGTCCACGGGGTCGCAAAGAGTCGGACACGACTGAGCGACTTCACTTTCACTTTCACTTTCACTTTATTCTTGTAAAAACCCTCACCTCCTCCAACCCAACCTCAGGCTTCTGACTTCATTAACCCTGAAATTTTCAGCTTCTGTATGTTTCTGCCTAGAAAACTAGAGAGAATCAGCACATCGAGATCCATCCTGAATTTCAGACCAGAAATCTCGTTTTCAGGTATCCCGGTATAGGAGGATGAAGATCAAATTATGAAATTTGATTCTGAAAATATATCTTAGATATTTCATATTTTCCCCCAAATTCCAACCAGTTAGATTCCTTCTTAGAATGTTCATTAATTATCTTTAACTGAAATTATGATTCTTTCCAACCCAAAGAAACTTGATTTTATTTGTACAGTTTCTGTGAAAAGCATTATGAACCATTTATCAATTTTTAAGAAAGCAGTTAGAAGCTAGACTTTCGGAAACATTCGTGTTTTAATTTTTAAGTTTTTTAAAGTATTCACTGGGCTTCCCAGGTAAAGAATCCACGTGATAATGCAAGAGACACAGGAGACCCCTGTTCCATCCCTGGGTCAGGAAGACCCCCTGGAGCAGGAAATGGCAACCCGTTCCAGTATTCTTACCTGGAGAACCCCACGGACAGAGGAGCTTGGAGGGCTACAGTCCATGGGGTCACAGGGTCAGACATGACGGAGCACTTGAGCATGCACAGTTATCACTAAGATCAGGTAACCGTAGAAATGAGGTTAATAAACATGGAGGAGAATCATCCATTCATTCGTTCTGGTTCGCTGCTGAGATCAGGATGCTCTTTGCACTCTGCTCCTAGACCCATAGCCTAAGTCAACAGCAGGATTCTTGATCTTTGAAATGAAAGAGACTCTATGTGACTGTCGGATGAGAAGAGAAACCCCAGGTCCTCCACAGGGAAACCAAGGCACTGGTTCCGAAGGTTACTACCGTTCCGTGTCCCTGGAAAATACTGGCCGTGTGCGGTCCTGTGGGGTGCCAGGCACGCGCAAACCGTTTCACAACCATTCTTGCCAATACGGGGCTTTTTCACGTTCCCCGAGGGATATCTGAAGGTCCTCATTCCTAACGAATTTACCTAATTCAAAACTCACACCCAGTAGGCAATCCTGACAAAGGAGAGCAAACAGGTCATTTCTGCACATTAAGAAGTGGGTGTGATGTCGCTACCTCACCCTACAGTGTACAATTCTCCTGGAACAAATTCAAAATTCCTTACTTTTTATTTCAAATTTTTTCTGATTCACAAGATCTCAAATTGAGATATAGTGAACCTTAATCACACTTCCTATGAAACTATCTAAATCTGCATAATTCATATTGGCATACCCGTCTCAGACCCACTGCATTATCAACCCCATCTTACCGACGAAGTCAAACTTCATGAGTTGAGTCTTCTGCAGAGAGAATTAAAGATATAGCTGAATATACGAACCCAAGGCCAGGCCTAGGGTACTGCTCCATGCCAGGGAAGTAAAATCAGACAAATGTCAGGCTTGTCAATACATGGGGTCAAAGACGTCACAGGGCACCATCAACTCTCATTTTTGAAACACATGCAGCCCCACCAGGAGGGTTTTTTGCTAAAGTTATCAATGACATTGAGCTTTCAAATCCAGACAGTAGCTGGAAACACATTCAATTTACTTGATTCAGCTTTTAATTCATGAAAAATATATCACTCTCTGTTCCACATCAGTTAATATTCCAAATACGGGGCCTTGCTTTTCTTTCTAATCATAATGACATAAGTGTATTTTATAACAAGGCGTTCTATTGCTGTCTAACTATTCATCCACCATGTGTACATAAATGTTAAATGAGTTGGAGAGGCATTATAGCCAATTTTAATGCTTTTAAAACCAAAGGTGACATCCATTTAGGCTGGCTTTCTAATAAATTCTGACTTTTTTTTTCATTTGAGGAAAAATATATAATGCTAAGTTTATGTAATTTAACAAGGTATTTTTAGCCTCGGAATAATAAATCCCTTCCAAATCAATGGTCTTTGTACTGTTACAAAGAGTTAATAATATAAGGCAAGTGAAAATAAGTGCAGTTATTAAATACTTTATTGCTAAGTTGAGACCAAGAGTTATACCAACAGAGAAACCGTGAAGGGGGAGAACAGTGATGAAGTTAAAATATAAACAAATATATAATGCCACTTTGCAGGATTAAGTGCACTGTCTAAAAGAAAAATTTAAGGAAATAATTTAAATAAATGGTATAATAAGATCCTTTTAAGAGACAGCTGTTAAGATCCATATTTAGATTCATGTTCTTTTATCCATTCTATGAATAACAACCAGCTTTTGTTATTTCCTTACACGAAACCATTTTTAAAATAAATTTCAAGTGTTATAAATCACTCAGAACGTACGTACCCCTAATTCATGCAGTTTTATTGCCACTAAAGAAATCATCATTCTTTTACACTTTGAATCTTTCTTTTTCTCCCAGTGCCCTTCTTTATTGCAGGAGCCTGGATAGTTTGGGTTTTTTGTTGTTGTTGTTGTTGTTATTTTGTTTTCAATGCTATGATTGCAAATCCACTTTTTCAAATCAAAATGTTTTCAATTTTAAAGAAGGAGAAATTTAACACCCTTGGTAAATATTCTTTACAAAGCCTGTAACAAGCAGGTCAATAGACATGTAAATATCGATATATTTTGAATGCCTGTTCTTATGAATTTATGAAGTCTTAAGGGCTTTCATTTTGCCAAAAGCAATTTTGCAGGCTGTTAATCCAGGCTCCTCTATTCATGGAATTCTCCAGGCCAGAATACTGGAGTGGGTAGCTTTTCCCTTCTCCAGGGGATTCTTCCCAACTCAGGGATGGAACCCAGGTCTCCCACATTACAGGCAGATCCTTTAACATCTGAGCCACCAGGAAAGCCCAAGAATACTGGAGTGGGTAGCCTATCCAATCTCCAGGGGATCTTCCTGAGCCAAGAATCGAACTGAGGTCTCCTGCATTGCAGGCAGATTCTTTACTATCTGACTAGCCTCTTGGCATATTTGAAAAAAAAAGAAAAACGGTTAAACAGTCCAGGTACTGAGACTTACAGAGTTGGATCAACAACTGTACTGGGTTCATTCCCAGGCTGTGTCTGGCTCATGAATGTGGGATAATGTTGCTATAATGCGGGCACCCCATCACACACTAACACACTCTATTACACAAACACATGAGCACATTAGGATCTATGATGCTCATGGCGAATATATCCAGAGAATAAGGCACAGACACAGGTGAGCACATGCCTTTGGGCAGATCAGTAACAGGAAGCCCACACTATTATTAATATATCAGAACCATATTGGCATGGGCTGTGACTATATGCTGGACACGGAGAGTGAGTGAAAGTTATTCAGTCGTGTCTGAGTCTTTTCGACCTCATGGACTGTAGCCTGCCAAGCTCCTCTATTCATGGAATTCTTCAGGCCAGAATACTGGAGTGGGTAGTTACTCCTTTCTCCAGAGGATTCTTCCCAACCCAGGGATCGAACCCAGGTCTCCCACACTATAGGCAGATTCTTTAACATCTGAGCCACCAGGGAAGCCCAAGAATACTGGAGTGGGTAGCCTATCTAATCTCCAGGGGATCTTCCTGACCCAAGAATCGAACCGGGGTCTCCTGCATCGCAGGCAGATTTTTTACTATCTGAGCTACCAGGGCAGCCCGGATATGGAGACTGGCAACCTGCACCAGTATTTCTGCCTGGGAAATCCCATGGACAGAGAAGCCTGGTGGGCTACAGTCCACTTAGACAGAGTGCCAGAGCACATATGCTGCTGCTGCTGCTGCTGCTAAGTCGCTTCAGTCGTGTCCGACTCTGTGCGACCCCATAGACAGGAGCCCAACAGGCTCCCCCGTCCCTGGGATTCTCCAGGCAAGAACACTGGAGTGGGTTGCCATTTCCTTCTCCATTGTGTGAAAGCGAAAAGTGTAAGTGAAGTCGCTCAGTCGCATCCGACTTCTAGCGACCCCATGGACTACAGCCTACCAGGCTCCTCCATCCATGGGATTTTCCAGGCAAGAGTACTGGAGTGGCTTGCTATTGCCTTCTCCGAGAGCACATATACGCTGCAAATAATGTCTTGTCCTCATACATAACAGTTTAACCAGTCCACTGACATATTAGTCAAACCTTCTAATCAATCTGGGAGTAATAATTCAAATAGTTAAATGTGGGGAAGAGGGATGAAGGGGTAGAAAGACTAACAATTCCAGTTTGCTTGGGAGCTAAGTCATGAGACTTCCAGTACGAAAACTGGGAAATTCCCAGGCCAACAGGAGCAGGTTGGTAACCCTAGAAGGAGGGAAATTAGGAATTCATTTTTCGTTGGGGGCAAAGGCCACAGAGGAAGTGGACTGGAGGAAAAATAATCCCCCCAAAAAATTACAAAGCTGAAAAAAGTGATTTGAATTTCATATAATAAAAAGGGTTACCCCAATTGAAAGAAAGGTACCTTTAACAGAGGTTTTTAACTCTCAGAAAAAAAGGGGGGGGGGGGGGGAGGAGTCCTCAGCATTCAAATGCAATGGCCCCCAGAGATTCACAATGTTTAATATCACCTCGTGTAAAAATGGGGCTTCCCAGGTAAAGAACTCATCTGCCAATGCAGGAGAAGTAAGAGACTCAGGTTCCATCCTTGGGTCAGAAAGATCCCCTGGAGGAGGGCATGGCAACCCACTCCAGTATTCTTGCCTGGAGAATCCCATGGACAGAGGAGTCTGGCAGGCTACAGTCCATGGGGTCTCAAAGAATCAAACAGGACTGAGAGACTAAGCATACACACGCATATTAAAATGAGCTGTGTGTTTAATTTTACTTCCTGAAAAGGATGGATTCGGTTGGGCCAATCTATTTTAACAGCAATTCTGAGAGTTCTGGGTGAGGAGTCAAAAAAATTTTTGCCTTGGCTAATATGGACCTTAAAAAGGCTAAAAATAGCAATTGTATAAAATCCTGAACTGAAAAAACAAAAAGTCAGACCAATTTCACAAGCAATTACAGGAAAATTTTTAAAAATCAGACCAAATTTCTGCCTTAAACCAGTGAATGATGAAGAGAAAGTTGCCCATGAAATCTGATGAAACCGATCCAGAAGCAGGCTTTTGAAATGTTACCCCCATAAAAAGAGCCCATAAAATGAATCTACCTGGACCCTTTCCATGTTAAATCAGCAAAGAAATAACTTTTAAGCACTTAGGACATTAGTTATAAAAGGCATGGTCTCTAGTTGTCCATATACACAGACCCTAAATGCTGTGTGCTTGGATCACTCCAGCTCAACACACAGAAAGAAAACACAGACAAGAACAGAATGATGGGTGCTCTTCAATAAGGACTGGGATTTGTGCTCAAGAGAAAGAAGAGTAACACCAGGGACTCAGAAAAAGATGAAAAAGATGTTGGAAACCCCCAAATCATTTTAATTCACCAGTATTCCTAAGTCCCCTTGCACTCCCCCTACCAAAATTAAATGGTATCAATGGGGTCTTTCTGGACCAGTTACTTAAAGCTTGGCATATGCTGTGTATAATAATGCCACCAATAAAGGACATCCATATCTCCTTGAATAAAGGCTCACACTGTTCAGATGACTTACCTGAATGGGTCTAGAAATGCCCGGGGGACGGGGATTCTCAGCCAATGATCTACCTGTCACAGGACAGATGCCTCCCAAGTGAATATCCCATCTTGCAATTGATAGGAGTCTTCTTGAGGGTCAAAACTGAGGAGGAATTATGACAGAATCTGAGCTTTCACACCAGCAAATCTCAGTTGAAATCCCAGCTCTGTAACTGGCCACTGATGTGTAACAGAGCAGTCACGTAGCCTAAGTCCCAGTTTCCTCTCTTATAAAAGAAGACTGCAAGTTTCTTCACAAAGTTAAACCAAGAATTGCCATGTAACCCAGCAAATTCCACTCCTAGATACAGACACCAGAGAATTAAAAACTGGGACTCACACAGATGTACACAATGTTCACGGCTGCACTATTCACAACAGCCGAAAGGTGGAAGCCGTGCAAGCGTCCATCCACGGATGAACAGATAAACTAAATGTAATCTCTCCACACAATGGAAAACTACTCTGCCGTGAAAACGAATGAAATTCTGATACAGGTAACAACAAGGATGAACCTTAAAAATATTTTTGTTGTTGTTGTTTAGTCGCTAAACTGCTTCCAACTCTTTGAGATCCCATGGACTGTAGCCCACCAGACTTCTCTGTTCACAGGATTTCCCAGGCAAGAATACTGGAGTGGGTTGCCGTTTCCTTCTCCAGGGGACCTTCTCGACCCTGGGATAGAACCCACATCTCCTGCACTGCAGACCGATTCTTTACCGCTGAGCCACCAGGGAAGTCCTTGAAAACATTAGGTTAAGTGAAAAAAGCCAGACACAAAAGGACAAATTGGCTGTGATTCCATTTACTTGAAATATCTGGAAAAGGCAAGTGCATAGACAAAGTAGACTTGGGGTTACCAGAGGCAGAGGGGAATGGGAAGCTACCCCAACAGGGTACAGAATTTCTGTTGTATAAAGAAAAATTTTGGAAGCAGATAATGATGGTTGCCCGAGATGGCACTCATGACATCATTCATGACACTGAAATGCACATTTAAAACTGCTTAAGAGGGAAAATTGTATGTTATACATATATTGTAATTTTAAAAATTAGAAACAACAGAAGCTTTAAATGATAGCTAACACACTGGGAGGATTAAACAACAGAGTTCATGTCAAAGAGAGCGACAAAGAGGGGCCTCTCAGTTCGGTCTGAATGTTCTGCCCTTTACGTCCAGTACGCCTGGCACATGCTCAGGGCTGCACTGCGACGCTGGCCACTCACCCGTCCTCGCCGGCAGGGGCAGTGCTCATTGCGCTGGTCCTGAGGCTCCCAGCAGCGCCTAGTCTCTAGGGCCTGTGTTCCCACCAACTCAGGAAGTTTGATTTCTTCCAGGAGAGAGGAAGTGGATGTCAGTTTCTGACAAAGGCAATTAACAAGTTGCATGCACAGGAACCTACTTTTTCCCCCCTAATCACAAGCTTTACAATTTACTGCATCTAGAAAGAAACTGAATTTAAAATGCAATTATTGTGCAGTAATTAACTTTGTCCAAATGAGGTCCTTTCAGAACTCAGTTTCTTTAGATACATTACTCAGCTCAGTGTTTTGTTTTTTTTTTTTTTTTAATGCTTTTCAATAAAGTTTTTTTATGGTCACATTGGCGGATTTGAAAAAAAAAAAAAAAGTCTGATTTGATATATCTGGGTTCTTTCCAAGAACTCTGTCATAGATTTCTGAGTTTCAGCTTTCCACTTGGGGTGGGGGAGAGGAGGGAAGAGTCTCATTTCTGGAAATCAACTGTTTGTTGCCACGTGAAACAGCCTCTGTCTCCTTCTCTCTGAAATCTGCCTCCAGCCAGCCAGTCAGAGTTACTGGCAGTAACAATAGTAACAATTTGATGTCATCCTGCCCTCACTCCAGAATCAACACAGTCTTGCCTTAAAATTGCTAGGGCAACCCATGTCAAGATGGAGTGTGAAGAAAAACCCCCTACCCCCGGGGTTGAGATGGACAGAGGCGTCTGATAACAGCAAAGGCTGGTGACTTTCTCTGCCCTCCACCATGCCAGGGGAGGTTTCTTAAGTTTCTTTCTTTCTTTCCCCACGTACAGGCGCCAGGGAGGCACCGGTCCCATGAGTACATGTTCATTGACCCAAGCATGTGAAACATAACTACAGCAGACTCCTCCCCTTCTCTCAAATTTCTCTCCTGGCAAACACTTGAAACAAGGTTTATTTTAGAAAGCCCTCTCCAGTAGTTCTTAGATCTGAAAAACCTCCACCTAGCTCTAAATAAATAATGTGAGATTTCCAACCTACTGGGCCCCTGTCATGGAAGAAGCACCTAGAGGGCAGATTCTGAATGTGCCGAAAGCTCGGAATCCAGGACACGGGATGTGATCTACCCCTTTCCGAACACAGCGTAACACACAAGTCCAGAGGGAGAAACTGACCCTTTCTCCTCACCCCACGAAAACCCTAGCTGGGCAAAGCCAGGGCATTACTGGACTCTCCGAAATTACCAGCCAGTCCCTTCATTTTGCCAAGGGGGAGAAAGAGAAAGAAAGAGGAGTGAGAACCCCAGCAGATACACGTTGGCCCTGCCAATGACTCTCTGTTTAACTTGTAATCAAAACAACTCAAACCCAGTTACTGTTTGCGTATCTGCCAAGTTTCAATTTCAGTCGTCGGCAGCAGGCCCTCGGCATGACAGGCTGTCTTTCAGATTCCAGCAGAATCTGCCAAAGCCCCAGCTCAGAGGCAACTGGTAAATTAAATGCCAGCGAGCAAGGACATTCCTACACCTTTCCTCGGCACACACAAAGCAGTTTCGGGGCCCGCATCCTGGCAGAGGGGACAAGGACCCGGAGTGCTTGGGGAGGACCCCAGGCTGCTGTCCACGCCCCCCCGTCTGGGTCATCACACCCCAGTGCCTGCTGGGCAGCAGTCATTGCACGGATGGAAATCAACAACCAAGTTTTCCTATTAAAAAGGGGCTGGGGTGGGGGCTGGGGAGAACCTTTCTGCCAATAGATGAAAAGAAGACTCTCAAATCAAATAGACACAGAAAAACTCGCTTTCAAGTGCCCTGCGATATCACGCAATCTATAGATAACGTGAGGTATTCAGATCCGCTGCAGAGTGTAATTGAAAATAAAATAGACATTAAATGCATACAGGCACATCTTTAAATCTTGCATTCTAAAAGCTTCTTGTGAAACGAAAGATAAGGCTTCTTTTTTTCCTAGGAAAGTGTAAGCTTTTAAAATCCAGTCGATCCTCTGGGGGCAGGGGTTACACAGTGCAGGTTCAGCCACCTCCCCGATTATCAGATGCTGATTTGCATAGCAGATATTAATGAATAAGCATTGTTTTGACTGCAACTTTGACTATAACCTGCTGATTTAATGACTCACAGTAAGTTTAGGGAGTGCAGGTTGCAGTCTTAATTACGCAAACGTGGCCGTGCTCCTGATATTAATAACAGCTAGCATAAATGTCAGGACTTGACAGAACTGTGGAATTAAAGCAGGCAAGGCAGTCAAGTCAGTGGGCCCAACGGACCCTCTAAATGGGAAAATGATTCCTGATTTCACCACTTTACCAAAATCTGTTTCTACAGTAAACAATACTGCTGTTTGCTTTTTTTTTTTTAATGTTCAAGGTGGAGTGAAGGTGCTGGTATTCACAACGACGAGGCTTAGTGTCTGCAGGTGATGGGAAGAAACGTGCTGGCAGGAAAGCGGCTTCATGCAGGGGCAGTGTGAGAGTGGTTTAATTTGTCTTCCTTCCTGGACTGGCTCACAGGCGAGGGCTGCCAGAGAGAGGGACCAGGGCCCTTGCGAGCCTGACTAGGCCGTGTGTGTTGTGGGTCCGTGCATGGATGTGTGGCTCCGGGGGATGCCCTTGGGGTCCTATGTGCACCTTTGCGAGAGCATCCACATGTCTGCACCTGGGTGTACAGCGGGGGCTCGTGCTGCAAACCTCGCTCCTGCTCTGCATCTCCTCCTTAGTTCAGGAAGTGAGAAGGGCCTTTCGAGCCGAGCATCCCTTTTATTTGCCATAATTTGGCAGGTTGCTCTCTGTGAGGCTGCAGAACTGAAAAGACGCATCACTTTGATGAAGCCTCTGATGGGCGCCGGGTGCAGGGCACCATCCAGGTAATTCTAGCCTCTAAGCCCCAAGCTGCTTTCTCTTCCAACCTCAGGGGTTTCGTCTGAGAGAGGGGAAAAAATGTTTTTTAAGTGTAACTCACCGATCTGCAGGTTTTCTTTCCCTAAACTAACAACATTTGCAAAAGTGAACAGAATTCTAAGCGAGGTTTAACATCCAGGCCCATGACCCGGGGGACATTTCTGGGGACACAGCCACCATGGGAAAGCTGCTGAAAAATCCTAGTGGCCAAATTTTAATTAGCTGACAGACGAATTCCTGTTCAGTTTTGGGTTTTCAATCAGGGAAGCTATGATCACTTCCTGGGGAACCGTGTGTTTGTTTGTGTGTGTGTGTGTGTGTGTGTGTGTAAACAGGAGGCCTTCGAGGAGTCTGGTTTCTGGTCTTGGTGTGGGGAGGGCTCAGCCCCGGCTTTGAGCAGAAACATCCCATTGCTGTATTTTGGCATCCATGTCTGCCCTGGCCCTCAGCTCACAGTTCACAAGGCCTCCTCACAAACTCAGGATGCTCCCAGCACCTTATTGCTATGCTAATACCCAGGGCTGCCTCAATTTGCAATTCCTCCCTGGAAATAGTATTCAGATTTCCGAGTTCCTTGGAGGGATGAGGGTGCCAGGAGACTGTTTTCTGTTTCCTTTTTGTTTTTTTCCTCCGTCTGGTCAGACAGGTAAAATAAACTCAGCCCGGTGATCAAAGATCCCCTCTCTAAGGTCTTCTTTGGTCTGAACAGAAAAGCAGGAGCGTGGCAAGTTAAAATACTGATCAGACTGTTTGCAGAAGATCAGGAGTGGGGGGGTGGACGGGAAAGGCCAGATTCCTTTTACAAACTTGTTCTCAATTATTAATTTCCCATTCTTTGTCCACAATCTCAGAGACACAGCCTCAACATCTTTACTATACTAGCGTGGGGGAGACACCCCTTTTGCTTAATATAACCCCCTCTCTTTGCATTTGAAAATAAATGTAAAGTTTACCTTGGGAACAAATGATTAATGAAGTGTTTTCAACGCATCCCAGCTGTTCACCATAATAGAAGAATAATTTGATGTTTGGGGTCCTTAAACAATTTGATGGCAATTGATTTTTTTTTTTTTTTTGGAGGGGCTATGGGGGTAGAGTGATTAAAGGGTTAATATTCAAATCAGAAATTTGCAAGGCCTGCATAATGGGAGCGCCACCCTCATAACAATAGGAATTTTTAACAATATCCAGCCTTGTTAGCAAGAGAGTTACATGCATTGAGGGCAATCAGTGTGTCTTGTCAGTTTCTTTTTATCTACCATCTCCAACCGCCGAGGAGCCGAAATGAAGCACTTTGGAATTATCAATTTCAGCCACATTTGCATAACAAAGCCCCCGAGGAAGAGGCATGATAAATGTGAAGGACCCCTCTTGGAAAAGGAACTGTCAACCGCGCCCCGAAAGATTCTCCGACCAAGCGCATTCTCCGGGACTGCAGTCAGCGAAAATAAAATGAAAGCATTAAAGAAAGTCATTCTCTCAGAGAGAAAAATCTCCCCCTCTGCACAGAGAGAACTGGATGAAATGACATTATGCATATGAAAATGTCCAGAAAGATGTTTGATTTATGTATGCATTAGATGCAAATTCCATTACGGCGCGCGCGCTGTTGTGCGATTTGGCGCTGAACACATCAGCGCCCTGATCAGATCTGATCTCATTAATTCCGACAAGGAGAGAGAGAGGGAATTGAGAAGAATTTATGGCTTGGACACTTGAAAGAAGTAAATTGTAATTCTGTTTAAAGCTGTAGCGAACCTTTTAAACACCTTTTATTATAGGAAAGAAGCACTCACTTTTATAAGACTGTAAGGACTTACTTAATCTTGTACGGGGGTTTCTGGTTCTCATTTAGGGGGGAAAAAAATCTGTGACCTTGTTTAGAGGAAGGGGAAAAAAAAGGAAAATGCCTATCTTAGACCAAAATTCAAGGAGAACGTCACAATAGTAGGATCAAAGGAGAAACAGTGCCTCTGTGAAGGATGGTGTAAACGCTGGACTTTTTAAGAATCATGTTTTAGTTTTGTTTTTTGGTATTTTTCAGTGGCTTAATATTTTCAAAGAAAATACCAAACGATGAATGGATATATATATATATTTTTTTAGTGCGACTGGGCGGCAGATTTACCTTTTAAAATGTCTTTAATTGCATCGCAGATAAAAGTATTACTAAAAACACATGGGGAGAGATGACGTGGGGAGAGCATCCTTTGAAAGCTCCACTTTCACTGCTTTAGAAACACAGTCCATTTCAGACCAAAATTAATAATAGTAATAATAATAATAATCCAATTGCCGAAACAGTTTTAAGAGGAAATAATATTTCCGTGGGGAAAATCCCAGATTGTTTGTTACTAGCAAAAAAAATGATTCTTATCTTTCTTTTTCTCCCCGAACAAGATTTTAATAAGTCGTTTCCTCCTTTCAGGAGCGATAATCACCCTTCACGGGTGAGGTGTCCTGTATTTACTTGATAGCGAGTGTAAAACCAAAAGTGTCTCAATATGTTACTGCAGGAAGGAATCATGTCCCTCCCCAGTATTCATGACCCCCTGGGGTGCAGCTTTGCCGGCAAGAGTTGCGTCTCCCCGCGCATCTTTCATCTTCCTGAGCTATGATTAACTGTCTTCCCAGGGCCGGAGGTGGGGGCAGAGACTGGATTCGGAAAACCTTAGTTACCGATCATGTTTGATTTGAGATGGAAATGAAGATATGGAGGCGGCACCCTCCCCCAGTGCAGCCTCCAGCTTCCAGGGGGGCAATCCTCTCCCACCGAAGTCATGCTCCGAGTTTAGCAAATGTTTATCTAAATGGATGCGGCAAACTTACATGGAAACGCAGATAAAACAGTGACTCGGAGGGCAGTGTTTCAGAACCAGGTGACCCTGTTTAAACATCACATTTTGTCAGAGGCTAATCCCCAGGTCGGTCTTCCTTTCCACCCAGACCATAAAAGTATCTCGCGTGTGCCATAGATATCATTATAGATGGACGCTCACCTTCCTTACATTATCCGTCTGCTTTCCTGTCCACCCGTGCTGTATGTTTTTAAGGACACGGGGAATGCGTGGTGCTTATTGGCTTGCCCACATCCCAACGTGGAACACCGGCAAATCAGGAAAATAATTGGGTTTTCCTTTGAGAAGAGAGAGAGGGGCGAAAAAATTCTTCCTGTGATGTTTTAAAAATTCAGAATTTCCTCATTTATCTCCATGATCGCTCTAACCACACAGTTGAAAGGTATATTTAGGCTGCAGAGATTGTATTTGAGAATGTGGAATTTCAGGTCCTCTCACTTACGGGACTTGAAAGAATTCTGCACATTGTGAATAGGATTGTCTGCAAGTAAAGGGAAAAAAAACTTACCTTGGCATTATGTGAGTGAGATTTTTTTTTTTCCCCAAGGCGTTTTAATGTGTCTGGGTATGTGTGAAGGCATGCATTGAAAAGGGATCCAGCTTGTTCGCCTTCAATTAAATCATCTTTGAAATATACATGGAAGGAAATGTACATATTATATTTCACAAATAATAAGGGGTGGGGCTTTCTCGTATTTTCACACAGTCAGCCAGACCTTACACATCTCTCTCTCTCTCTCTCTCTCTCTCTCTCTCTCTCACACACACACACACACACACACACACACACACACACACACACACACACACACACACACACAGGATGAATGGGTAAGGCTTGGTGATTAAGGTCAAGCTGTTTGTTCATTTCTGCCCTGGCTAATGGGATTGAATTGGAACAATACCTTTGAACTCACTAGCTCTGATCTGCATACTAATTGAACTCATGTCCTTGACAATGACCTTTACTAACCATCCACCCATTCCAGGCCCTGCTCAAAAGTTGCTATCAAAATTCAGCCACAACAACAAAAAGTCCCTTTATAAAGAACTCCTTTCACAGTGTGCTACTCCCTAGCTCCCCCTGCGAGATTCTTTAAGAAATAAAAAGTATTTGTCCGGGACTGGAAAACAGATTCAGGGAGGAAGGCTCAAGCTTCTGATCCAGTAACCTCAAGAGCAAGGAGGAAGGAATTCAGTTTCCAGAACTTACTCCTGGGCTTGTCACCTTTGATCCTAAAACAAAAAACTGTGATAAGAGTTTCCCTGCAAGGTGTTTTCCCAAATCATCCACGAGTTCTTGGAAATCTGCACATAGACCGACCAGGTGCTTTATTTTAAATTCAGGTATTTGTGTTCCTCCAGGATTTGTGTGCATTCATTTTGATTTTTTAAAACGTTACATGCTTGCTTCTGTTAGTTACTGAATTTGGGACACTTTTAAATTTCCTCCCAACGTGCTTGCCTCGCTTGTCTCATTCTTACCCAGCCCTGCCAGGTGGTTTTACAGGATCTCTGCCATATTCCTAAAGATAGTCTGAGGGACAGAAATTAGAAAACTAGAAAGAGCATAATTATCCCCCAATGTATACATATTTATTTACAAATTTAAATGGGCATGAGAAGAAGGTGAAAGTCTCATATTCTACGAAAGCTGTCCTGTGTCTCGGTGAGACGGAGACATGCTTTCAGATAGACACAAACAGACGTGCAAAGATATCAATGCCCAAAGTCACGCTTTTAAAACTGTGCATTGCAGCAGTGACTTAACCAGGAGCCAGAAGACACCAGGTTTCCATTAATAAGCCAAAGTTGCATTCTTGGCGTGGCCTTGAAAAGAAAAAGGCATCTCTTTCGTGGAGAAAATGTTATCAAAGGAATTTATTAAAAGCAACGATCATATCAGTCCAAAAGCAACTATTCGAGCAAAATAAAAACATAAGACATTTTCTCCCATCTTAACTCATCGATTATTTGTAACTGCAGAATTTCCTTGAAATTTGCCTGATGGGTATATTGGCCGAGGCCACCACACTGGGCCAAGAACAGGACACATCTTTTTGCTGGAATAAGGAATCAAGTAAAACCCCTGGACCAGGCTTATATAGACAGCTTTACCTCAGCCCACCTTGCTGATAGCAAAAGGAAGCAGGCCACCTGCTTCTATTATCACCACGTCTGTCATCTAACATCCTGCCTTCATCTTCCCAGAACGCAAAAGCCAGATCCAGGTCCTTCGCAGCCCGCAGCAGCCATGAGTCATGACACCGTGGTACCGAGGACCACAGATACTCTTAGCTCTCACACTTCTCCATTTCACTTTTCCAGGAACACGTGGTTCTAAAAGAGACAGAGGAAGAAGCAGACTGTCTGTACTTTGTCATGAATTTCAATGACCGAAAACTTTTGCATTTTTTTCCCTTTTCCTAGAGTAAAAATTGGCATTCCTCCAGGACTTAAGAATGTGGATAATGCAGAGAATGACAGAAAGATAGAGATGTGTGTGTGTGTGTGTGTGTGCGTGTGAAAAACGCTCAGAACAACCAGCTTCAGATAGGCCTGGCTGGGCTTTAAGCCTCACAGCAAAGCTCCTGGTGACACGGGTAAGAAAGAGCATTTTGTCTTAATGTGGAGCAAATGCTCCGACAGGTTCCACGGTGTTTCTGGGAGCTGACATGTCACAAAAGTGACTCTCGGCGTCCCAGAGTTGTGAGCACATACTGGGAAGCCAGTTGACACTCCCAAACTTGCTGCACAAAAAAAAGGTGGGGGGGCCTTGGAGAAGATATCAAGAATCAGTTTGCAATTGGAAACTACAAGAGAATTTTTTTTCCTCCTTTCAGATACACAGAATACTTCCCAAACGGGAGCAGAACTTTTTTTTTTTTTTTTTGAAATGTGCAACTGTGTGAAACTTCTCTGGTTTCAGATTTACACAGAAATTTGGAACCATCTTGTTTTTATCCAAACAAATTCAAACTGAAGAACCTCTTCTCTAAGCTGGGAGCATATTTGCACCAAGAAACGACGTTTCCTAATTCATTAACCTACAAGCGTTTGGTACCCGTTGAGCTTACTAACTGTGCAGAAGCCAGCGACATGCTGTGTCATTTATTCCATTTTATCCAGGGCTGACTCTTAGCCTTCACTGTCCTGGGAACAAGGTGAGAGATTTAAAAAAAAAAAAAAACTGGCATGATATCTATTCTGTGCTCTTAAAGAGCTGTTTTGGATTTTTGCGGAGCCTGGTACCTAATTGGGGCTGGATGAATGTTTAGTCAATAAGTAAGTAAATCAAACTAGAACACTTTAAGTTGTAACACAAGACCATTTGCAATCAAAATGCCAAATGGATGATCCAGGATCATTCCAGAAGCTCAAAGGTCAGAGGAAGCCGGGATGGTGAAAAGTAGCCCTGCTAAGCACAGCAACAGACAATTTAAAAGGCGGTTTGCATCCAGCCCTCTGCACAGTCCTGCATGTTGGCAGGAAACACAAAAGATGAAGTCCCTGTCCTGGTGGACTTCTGTTCGGTGTGTGCTGGGGGGTAGCTTAGGTCCACCACACCCCATGATGCTACATGCCATGGAGTAAAGTGCATCATGAGAGAGACGTGAACTCCCATAGAATTCGAGTGCACCGTGTTAGTGTTCCGAGTACAGTGGTTAAGAAAGCTCTCATCTGATTGGTGACATTTCAGTAAGGACACAAAGAAACAAAAGGAGAAGCCACATGTTCCTCTGGGGGGAAAGAAGTTCAAGTAGAGGAAAGAGCAGGTTCAAAACTCCGGGGTCAGAGCCCTCCTGGCACATTCAGGAAGAGGAGGGGAGGTGTTGGGAGCAGAATGATCAAATATGGGAGCAGCGGCTGGGGGGATCACGCAGAACCTCAAAGATGCAAAGTCAGCAGAGGACTTTTGAGCACGGGAATGTCACGCTCAGAGGGTAATGACGCAGCCCCCTTCTCAAAGCGCTGGGGGAGGTTGAACATCAAAATGCAGGCATGCATCAGCTCACCAGGGCCCAGGCACAAGCCCCAGTTTAAACTCACACATGAATGTAACCTGCACAGGTCGAATGGAGAGCTCTAGTTTCAGAAATCCAAGTTTGTTCACCTTACAAAAAGACACCTAAACGCAGCAAGATGGATGGACCTAGAGATGATCACACTAGGTCCGACAAAGACAAACATCCTATGACATCACTTATACGTGGAAGCTAAAAACATGATTCAAGTGAACTTATTTACAAAGCAGACATAGAAAACAAACTGATGGTTGCCCAAGTGGAAAGGGAAAGGGGAGGGAGCGAGAAAATCAGGAGTCTGGGCTTGAAACATATATACTCCTGCACAGAAAACAGAACTGATAAGGAGCTACTGTATAGCACAGGGAACTCTGCTCAATATCCTGTAGCAGCCTAGAAGGGAAGAAAGCTCGCCTGAGAATGCAGGATGACTTTGCTGTACACCCCAAACTAATCCAACACTGTAAATCAGCTCTACTGCAATAGTAAATTTTTAAAAGCACGTGCCACAATGGGAGGGCAAAATAAACAGTGTCTCTTCTGGGTTTTCTTTTTTTTTTTTTTGACTCTCCTGTGTTATGTATCCGTGCATTTTCTGATCTATGATCGTGGTTTTTAAAAATCCATTAGTGAAGCGGAGAAAGGAGAAGAAAAAGCCGCAGGGATTCTCCTTCGTCCTGTGTGAGCGTCACTCTCAAGATTTCCTCCCTGTTCTCCCCTAAACAATGGGGCCCCTCCTAGGAATTCTGGCTCCTGGATCAGGGGATCCCTGCTCCTTCTTGAAAAGCTGCCCAAAGAGATAGATCCAAAGTTCTGCCTCTCACGCTCTCCTTAAACAGTTTTCTTATCTGTGAAATGGGAGCTCCATTATAGATTCTGGCTACCTCCAGGCTGGCAGGAGCATGCAATAGAAAACATGAATGTGAAAGTGCTTTGCCAGATATAACTGCAATTATAGTTACAAAATTAGATATAATTTTTATTGTTTTTCTAAAAAACAAGCAAAAATAATGAAGGAAACTAAACAACAAGAAAACTAAACAAACAGACTAGACTTTCTATCCTGATAAATATATAGAGAAACACATAAAGATAGGTATACTTCATAATGTAAAATTTAAAGATATACACACACAAAAACAATAATAATTATGGATCATTTTACTACTCAGAGAAAAGCAAAAGTAACATTTCATTGTATTTCCTTCCAGTTTTTAATCTATGTTTAGAACAAAAGTATAAATATTTAGATTAATATTTATGTGTATTTATATCATTATTAATGTACATGTGTATTAATAGGACATAGTAGTGGCTATGTTATGAAACATTAGCCATAGTTGTAAGTCGTATCATAGTCATGATTTATAACTTTACATAGCCATAGTTCTTACAATATATAATTATAAATTATAGGGCTCTTCCCTGGTGGCTCAGATGGTAAAGCATCTGTCTGCTTACACTGTGGGAGAACCCAGGGTTCGATCCCTGGGTTGGGAAGATCTCCTGGAGAAGGAAATGGCAACCCACTCCAGTACTCCTGCCTGGAAAATCCTATGGAAAGAGGAGCCTGGTAGGCTACCGTCCATGGGGTCACAAAGAGTCGGACACGACTGAGTGACTTCACTCACTCACTCACTTCACTCATGTTCATATAAATATGCTTACATGTATACTTATAAATCCAATCCAGATTTGCATCATTAACTATATTACTATAAAAATTAGTACCAATTTTAATTTTTTAAATGTTAATCACATATATTGTTTAAAAATCAGCAGTACCAAAACAAAATCTCCCCTGTTCTCTACAATTTTTCCTTCAAAAGGAAATAGTTCTTCTCATTGATCAGTGGCATGTACTGTGCATTCCATATCAATAGATATACAGAGTTGCTTCTTTCTTTTTAATGGTATGGTATTGCATTGTAAAGATATTTTATATTTCATTTAATCTACAAATCTGATCAATCACTACTCCAAACAAAGCCACAAAAAGCAAATTTTTGTGAATGTGTCAATGCACCTGAAAGATAAGTGGCTAAAGTAAAACTTCCAGCTCAAAAAGTATGAATCATGTTAAGTTCAATACATACAGCCCGTTTGTCCCTCACAGAGGATGCACCAATTTACCACTCACAAGGATCACGCACGCACAGTTCTTTTCTTCATTCTCATTTGAATTTTGCCTTTTGTTTATTATGAACAAATTGAGAAACTATGTTTAATAGTCACATGTGTTTCCTTTTCTTAAGAATTATCTACTAATCTTCTTTCTCCACTTTTTTCATTGAGTGGTTCTTCTATATTAAAGATTTGCAGGAGCTCTTTATATATTAAGGAAATTCAGTTCAGTTCAGTCGCTCAGTCGTGTCCGACTCTTTGCGACCCCGTGAATCGCAGCACCCCAGGCCTCCCTGTTCATCACCATCTCTCGGAGTTCACTCAGACTCACATCCATCGAGTCAGTGATGCCATCCAGCCATCTCATCCTCGGTCGTCCCCTTCTCCTCCTGCCCCCAATCCCTCCCAGCATCAGAGTCTTTTCCAATGAGTCAACTCTTCGCATGAGATGGCCAAAGTACTGGAGTTTCAGCTTTAGCATCATTCCTTCCAAAGAAATCCCAGGGTTGATCTCCTTCAGAATGGACTGGCTGGATCTCCTTGCAGTCCAAGGGACTCTCAAGAGTCTTCTCCAACACCACACTTCAAAAGCATCAATTCTTCGGCGATCAGCCTTCTTCACAGTCCAACTCTCACATCCATACATGACCACAGGAAAAACCATAGCCTTGACTAGACGGACCTTAGTCGGCAAAGTAATGTCTCTGCTTTTGAAAATGCTATCTAGGTTGGACATAACTTTTCTTCCAAGGAGTAAGCGTCTTCTAATTTCATGGCTGCAGTCACCATCAGCAGTGATTTTGGAGCCCAAAAAAATAAAGTCTGGCACTGTTTCCACTGTTTCCCCATCTATTTCCCATGAAGTGATGGGACCAGATGCCATGATCTTTGTTTTCTGAATGTTGAGCTTTAAGCCAACTTTTTCGCTCTCCTCTTTCACTTTCATCAAGAGGCTTTTGAGCTCCTCTTCACTTTCTGCCATAAGGGTGGTGTCATCTGCATATCTGAGGTTATTGATATTTCTCTCGGCAATCTTGATTCCAGCTTGTGTTTCTTCCAGTCCAGCCTTTCTCATGATGTACTCTGCATATAAGTTAAATAAGCAGGGTGACAATATACAGCCTTGACGGACTCCTTTTCCTATTTGGAACCAGTCTGTTGTTCCATGTCCAGTCCTAACTGTTGCTTCCTGACCTGCATACAGATTTCTCAAGAGGCAGGTTAGGTGGTCTGGTATTCCCATCTCTTTCAGAATTTTCCACAGTTTATTGTGATCCACACAGTCAAAGGCTTTGGCATAGTCAATGAAGCAGAAGTAGATGTTTTTCTGGAACTCTCTTGCTTTTTCCTTGCTTTAAGGAAATTAGTCTAAGATACATCACAGGTGATTAAAACTGGAGTTTCAAATTTACAAAAAGTACAGTGTATCCATTTTTACCTTTATGGCTTCTGGATTTTGTGTCTTTCCTAATTCTGGAATTACTGATAGAGGGGAAAGACACACAAAAAAAAGAGTGGAGAATAGCATTAGGTAGCAGGACAGCTCAGGAAGAACTGAGGCAGGGAACGCGGGGAGGGTGGGAGTGACTGGAGGAACTGGCAGGTTGAAGCACGATGCGGGACTGGCTGGATGGGAGAAGACCAAGAAGAATGATCTGTAGGAAAAATGGTTTTGTTTGATCAAGGAACTCTGAAAACATCACGACAGTATGACTGAGGGATAGGTGGGTGGCCAGGATACCTGTGCCCAGCTGAGTGGTGCTGGTGGTCTGGACAAGTGTGATGCAGTTCAGGTGGAGAAGAGCGTGTAGACTTGGGGCCCCTTTACTGGGGACCGAAGGTGAGGAATCTGCCACAAAACAATGCCAGGTGGATGGGGGTCACATGTAAAGGTAGCAGGAGAAGCTGGAGGCGAAGGGCAGCAAACAGTTCACTTTTGGACATGATCATCTGAAAGTTCCCTTGAGAAATCCACAGGATTCATATCAAGAAGCCGTTGTCCAGAGGAGGGTGGGGTTTGGAAGCAGGCAGGTATGCTTAGGTACCTGGAGAAATTCCTCCATCTTCCCCACGCACAGTTTTCTCCTTGAGAGGGTCAATTCCTAGGCAGGGTGATAAGAAGTCTGGGTTCCCGGAGGAGGAGAAAGGGGTCTAGGACTCTCGAGGAGGAGATAGGGGTCTGGAATTCTCAAGGAGGAAAGAACAAACTTTTTTTTTTTTTTCCTCTACATTCCTTAGTCTTAGTCGCAGAAGAAGGTTTTTTCTTTAAGCCTGGAACTGATGTTTATACAATAAACAACTCAGTTTAAACTCTGTACTAAGGATTATATGGGCTTCCCTGGTGGCTCAGAAGATAAAGCATCTTCCTGCACCCCACTCCAGTACTCTTGCCTAGAAAATCCCATGGACAGAGGAGCCTGGTGGGCTGCAGTCCATGGGGTCGCTAAGAGTCGAATACGACTGAGCGACTTCACTTTCACTTTTCACTCTCATGCATTGGAGAAGGAAATGGCAACCCACTCCAGTGTTCTTGCCTTGAGAATCCCAGGGACGGGGGAGCCTGGTGGGCTGCCGTCTATGGGGTCGCACAGAGTCGGACACGACTGAAGTGACTTAGCAGCAGCAATGCAGGAGACCCAGGTTCGATCCCCGGGTTGGGAAAATCCCCTGGAGAAGGAAATGGCAACCCACTCCAGTATTCTTGCCTGGAGAATCCCATGGACAGAGGACCCTGGCGGGCTACAGTCCACGGGGTCGCACTTCAAGGATTCTATAACAACAGTGTATCCTGCTTGAGGACAGTTTCTCCTTCCTGAAAACCTTCTGGCTAATCCTGTTATCTTAAAATGTAAATTATGGGAGGAGTGGGTCTAGTAAGATCTTTACAACCTTGAGACATTCTTTTGATTTATTGTAATAACTAATTAAAGTATATAACTCCCTTGCTAACACTGGCAGGAGGGCACTCTCCATCCCCCTTCTGAGGTCTATGTCAGAAGTGTTCTCTGTCTCTTTTCATACTTTAATAAAACTCTGCTACACAAAAGCTCTTGAGCGATCAAGCCTGGTCCCTGGTCCCGAAGCTAAATCTTCGTCTTCAGAGATCAAGAAACTGACACCGTTCACTGTAAGCTATCATCCTCTGTGAAATGAAACAAATAACTCCAAAGGAGATGGTGTACAACCTGTAGCACAGGGCTCAGGGGCACACGGTGAGTGTGTGCGTGCTAAGTCGACTCAGTCGTGTCTGGTATTCTTTGCAGCCACCATGGACTGCAGCCCGCCAGGCCCCTCTGTCTATGGGATTCTCCAGGCAAGAATATTGGAGTGGGTTGCCACGCCTGCCTCCAGGGGATCTTCCCGACCCAGGGATCACACCCAGGGCTGCTGCGTTGGCGGCAGATTCCTTACCCCTGGGCCACCAGGGAGCCCAGGGGCACATAGTACGTGCTTGAAACAAGGCCCTATCTCCTCCCCTTCCTCCTCCCAGAATTAAATACACCATTCTTTTGGAGAAGGAAATGGTAACCCACTCCAGTATTCTTGCCTGGAGAATCCCATGGACGGAGAAGCCTGGTAGGCTGCAGTTCACGGGGTCGCAAAGAGTCAGACACGACTGAGCGACACTTTCACTTCACTTTCATGATGCAGATGGGGTTTTTTGCTTGTTTCTTTCTTTATTTTTTGACCATTTTCAGGATCTTGGTTCTCTGACCAGGAAATGAAACTCTGCCCCTGCAGTGGAAGCATGGAGTTCTAACCACTGGACCACCAGGGAATTTTATTTTCAAGTGGCTCTTTTTTTTTTAAATTCATTTATTTTTTAATTGAAAGATAATTGCTTTATAGAATTTTGTTGTTTTCTGTCAAACCTCAACATGAATCAGCCATAGGTGGCTCTTTTATAACAAAAAATGTTCATGTATGAGTCTATAAGGCCTGCTATAAAGTACTGCAGACTGGGTAGCTTAAACAGCAAGTTTACTTTCTCACGATTCTGGAAGCCAGAATTCAAGATGAAGGCGCTGGGTCCGGGAGGGTGGGCAGAGGAGGTTGCCTCTTTCCTGCTGAGATCTCTCTCCTGGGCTTGGGGATGGCCGTCTTCTCCCTGCATCCTCACATCACCCTCCTTCTGCACTGCTCTGTGCCCAGAGTTCCCCTTCGTATCAGGACACCGGTCCTATGGGATTAGCTCTCACTCTAACGACCTCACATTACCTTCATGACCTCTGTAGAGAGCCCATCTCCCAGTGCAGTCACAGCCTGAGAACTCGGACATTGACGCACAGAGGTGGAGGACACACAGTTCCACACCGTGTATTTGGCAACCTTCAGGCTCTCTGCAGGGCCCTGAGACGGGGGTGAGTGGGACTGCGTCCTTGCCGTCGGGAGCACAGGATCCAGTGGGGAATGAGTGGCCAAGCTCGGGATCAAGTGGTCATTCGCGTGTCGTCAGTCAAGCGAGAGCTGGGCATGCCAGCTGTGCAAGTCTGCCTGTGAAAGACCTGGGAAGGTAGCAAAGGGTGAGTGTGTGCACTCTCCTGGAGAGATGGCACTTTGACTGCAAGGAGTATATATTGCAGGAGTGATATATTGACTGTATATTGACTGCAAGGAGTGAATGCTATTTTTTTTTTCACTCTCATCAAAACATAACCCCCAAAGCATTTTCACACCAACGATAGCATTCAGCTATCTGAAGGGCCCAGGAGGAAGGCAAGGTGGGATTCACTTTCCCGCTTTCATATCTAAGGAAACTGAGCCACAGACAGGTGCTGTGATACGGGTAATAGGAGGTGGAAATCCTACAAAGGGACACTAAGAAAAGCCGTTCTGAAAACAACCAGACCCACGCAGATGAGAGTGTTTCTGTCAAACCGTGAAAGAGGTTAAAGCCTGCTGGCTCTTCGCAGTTGCCCCCCCACCCCATCTCTGGCCCCTGCCCACTGCTGCCACCGTCAGGGCAGGAGCGATGCCAGCTGGTCACAGAGGCAGGACCCTCTATCACCAACCAGTTCCTTAAGGCCCCTCTTATGGCCTCATAAAGTCACTGGAAGACAAAGAAGGTGCAATTAACCAGTAATGACCAGAACACATAATGCGATGTTACAGGCTCAGGCCTTGACCCTCTAGTTGCCGATTAGGAGACTGCTAAAGACAGATAAACAGATCGTTACAGCTCCTGTAAACCTCAGAAGTTAATTCGAAACATTCTTGTTCATCATGTTTCTGTCCTGCCTCTTCCATTCATAATACGGGATGAAGTGTCGCACATGACCTGGGTCTTATTTCGACCATCTTTTCCGGGCAAAAATACTGAGATCTTAGGTTATCAGTATCGGCAGGGAAACTCAAGAAATTCATCTGGATTTTGTCCCTGACCTGTTAGCTCTGCAAGAAAGATAGCTTCTCCACCCCTCCCACCCACTTCTCCAACTCAGGTCCTAGTAGGCAGGGGCCCCTGGATGTAATTCCTGATTGGATAATAGTGAAGGTGTCTTCCTCTGGATGAGCAAGTGAGTGTGTTTATGTGTGCCTGTCTATGTGGATACACACACAAGCCCATTTGTTTAGGTGTGTAACAGAGAGAGGTCCAGTTAAACAAGTAGAGAGGTAAATACTGAGAGATGAGAAAATCCCAAGACTATTCTGGGGCCTCTGACTCCCAGGGAACAAACGAGAACATCCACTGTGTTTTCCCGAGTAAATAATTCTTGCTTGTCTCCTCTAAGCATGGATGCTACAGAGTTATATTCTATTTGGAAGAAGAAAAGAAAGTAAAGATGCAAACAAATAAAAGAACCGGAACATTTTTGTTGGCAGGAAGTGCTAGGAGGGAACTGATGCAGGGTGGTTTGCTAGAATGTGTTGTTGAGCAGTTGGGATGGATTTAGGGACTGGGGAGCAGTGGCTTTGGGAGGGGAGAGACCCCAGCACCAAGGAGGATCTTAGCAAGTGGAGACCAGGGGTCAGCGCTCTGGGCTGGGGGCCACAAGCGCACAGGCCTTAAGGCAAGAACAAGCTGGGAATGTCAAGCCTTCAAATTATTTTTCTTTTTTTGCCTTCCCCAGCTTTTATCAATTTTTTGCTGTTGTTCCTGTTGGTGATTAGCCTGATCTGTTCTTTGCCGCATAAAGTAAAAAAGTCCCATGGCCAAATTGGGGCCATTGGATGGAAGGGAGCCAAGGACAACTCTGAAGCAGACCTAGGTCAGCGTCAGAACCCAGGACCCCGCCTCCATACCTTTGACAGAGCCTCGAAGGGCCGGACTTGCTGTCAAGATTCTTCTGAGACCTGTTAAATGAAGCTCCTGCTTTCCATCGCTAAAGTTCTGGGTTCATTCCGGGCTCTTCTCTCCTGCTTGGCAGAAACTGAGCAATCAGCCATCAGACAGGGAGAGAGAGAGACTCAGACAAATTAAGAGAAAAGTAATCTCAGGATATATATGAGGCATCTGTGACTGACAGGAGGGTGTCCGCCCCTGAGCTGGTGCTTGGGGAGTCAACCTCGTGTCCGTCAGGAGGTGACAGTCTGCCTCCCACGCATCTCACCGGCTGACATGCCTGGGCTGAGACACTTTGGAAGGAACCTTGCCTCACCCTCAAGGCTGCTGGGAATAGCTCGCACTTGAGCCAGCATCCCAGCAGGTGTAGGCAACGCCCAGCCAATCAGAAGACAGCAGGATGCAGCCTCCACTAGGTGCTAGGGTCTGCCCAGCCTCTGCCCAGCCTCTGCCCAGGGCTCCAAGAGCAGACAAGGTTCTCCTGACAAGGATCCAGAATGAATGGAAACTCTAAGAGTATCTCCAAAGAGAACACCTTAGCTGACAGTTTGCAACATGTTCTGAAATTGCAGACAAACCGTTGGGTTTGGGGGCTTAGAAGCATCCCAGGACCTGGGAGAGAAGGTCTGGTTTTCAACAGATGACCCGAGGTCTATGATCTCCAAAACATTAAGAGCATCTGTAGACACTGCTTCCTTTGCTGATCAAGATAGTACCATCCCCTCCCCTAGAGATTCTCCTTATGGTCCAAGACCAATTCTGTCCATGAAACTCTTCCTGACACTCCACTCTTTCTTCTCTGCGTGGTCCCTGGACCTGGCACACAGCCCTCTAGTGCAGAGAGTGACCCCTCAGTGACCCCAGTGATGTCTGGTTTGCATCTCCATCCCCAGAGCCCGTTCACTCCTTACACAGGATATGAGCTCAGTAAACCTATCCAAGACCGAATGAATGCAGTGGTGCTTCCACATAGAGGCCGCCTGGGTGAGCCACCCTGAACCTGCCTGTCCTCGTCATGAGACAGCAGAACAGAGGCTGAGATGTGCTGGCTGATCTGCAGTTCTTCCTGGAATTTGGAGAGCAGCCAAAGCCCTGTCCCCGGGTGAGCCATCCTCCCTGGATCGCCAGCGCGATGAGCACTCTATGCAAATCAAGGAAATGGCATGACAGTCATGCTCCTTAAAAGTCAAACTCCCACATTCGATTATAAATTAGCATTAGATGATCGGGGAGGTGGTGGGAAGTGTCATCTGGGTGAACTGCACTGGCGTTAACTGAATCCCATCCTAGCAAAATGCAGTTCCCCGTCATCTTTAATGTGTGAGTGGACAAGGCCAGGGGCCGTTGGCCTTGGTTATCATCACCCGTAAATGTGCACGTCACCGCCTGCATTTCTCTGCTGGGCTGGATTGCACTGTTGGCCGCAGTTCTTTGCCCTTCCTCTTTCCATGGCTTCATCAAGGGTAGGATGGATCTCTCTGCCTCTGACTTTGGTCTTGGCCATCAGATTTGTTTGGCCAACATTCTAGCAGCAGAAGCGACACTGTGTCCATGCCGAGTCTGGGCCCCAGGGACCTTGTGTGTTTATACCTGTCTTTTTACTCTTCTGCCGCTACCAAGAGCGAACCATATGTGTCCTGGAGGAAAGAAGCAGAGCTTTCCCAGTCAACAGATGCATAAGCAGTAAATACTTGTAAAGTTTTTGTGGCTGTTTGTTGCTTAGGTGCGACAACTAACTGATACATCCCTGAATTACTTTTTGGCATGCATGGTAAGTTGCTTCAGTCATGTCCAGTTCTTTGCGACCCTATGGATTGTAGCCCACCAGACTCCTCTGTCCATGGGATTCTCCGGGCAAGAACACTGGAGTAGGTTGCCATGCCCTCCTCCAGGGGATCTTCCCAACCCAGGGATCAAACCTGTGTCTCATGTCTCCTGTATTAACAGGTGGGTTCTATACCACTAATACCATCTGGAAAGCTCAACTTTTTTTTTTTTTTAACTGATGTATAACAAATTATTGTAAATTTAGAGGCTTAAAATCCTACAAGTTAATTCCTCACAGTTTTCCTGGGTCAGGAACCAAGGCTCCTTTTTCACAGTCTCAGCAAGCTGATATCAAGGTGTTGGCTAGAATAAGAATCTCATCTCAGGCTTGATGTTCTTTTCCAGGCCCACTGGTGGGTGGGAGAACTGGGTTTGGGGAACTTCCATCAGAGTTTTGCCACATTCCCTCATCCATATTTTCCAACACTATATGGAAACATATCAACAGGAGAATCTCTCTGCTTTTAAAAGTTCACCTGGCCAGGTCAGACCCATTCAGGATCATCTCCCTCCAGACTAACTCATAGTCAACTGATTGGGCATCTTAACTACACCTGCAAAATCTCTTCACCTCCCATGTGACCTGTCCTTGGGAGTGACATCCATCATATTCAAAAGGATAGATTATGCATACACCAGGGGCAGGAATTTGGGAAGGAGGCAGTTTAGAACACTGCCCACCACTATCCTCACTATGTAGAGTGATGTAGAACCCCGTCTCATTAACCAAGACTTTGTGAAAGTTTTATGTTTGAGGTCAAAGGGTATTTGTATCCAAATGTAATTAATCTTCTCCTTACATTTTTAAAAGATTTTCCCCCCTTTATCTTGTTCCATCAGAGCTTGACAGAAATTGAACATTGAGCATTTGTAGGCTGAAGGAAAGCTCAATATGCTCCGCCAGCACCAAACCCCAGAAGGTGCTAGATCTTAGCAAGAGTTTAAGGAAAAGGTCAACATGGAGAGATAGCATGCCACACCCAAAAAGTGGGTCTCAGTAAATGTGGTTCCTGAAGCAGTGGGTCATATCACACACAGTTCTGGTGCTACAGTGCCCCGGACCCAGCCAATATTAGCCCCAATGATTGTTATTCAGTCAGTCGTGTCCAACTCTTTGCAACCCCATGGACTGCAGCACGCCAGGCTTCCCTATCCTTCACTATCTCTTAGAGTTTGCTCAAACTCATCTCCTTTGAGTTGGTAATCCCATCCAACCATCTTGTCCTCTGCCACCTCCTTCTCCTTCTGCTCACAATCTTTCCCAGCATCAGAGTCTTTTCCAATGAACTGGTTCTTTGCATCAGGTGGCCAAAGGATTGGAGCTTCAACTACAGCATCAGTCCTTCCAATGAATAGTCAGGGTCAATTTCCTTAAGGATTGACTGGTTTGATCTCCTTGCAGTCTAAGGGACTCTCAAGAGTCTTCTCCAGCACCATGGTTTGAAAGCGGCAATTCTTCGGCACTCAGCTTTCTTTATGGTTCAACTCATATCCATATATGACTGCTAGAAACACCATAGCTTTGACTAGATGGACCTTTTCCGGCAAAGTGATATCTCTCATCCACTCTAATGGCCATATAGAAAGTGAGCAATTCCTGATACCATGATATAACTGGCTTCGGAGTCAGAGAACTCCCGTTCTATAACATTTATGACCAGTTGCCCTAGACACACATATAATATCAACACACACACACACACGATGGAGTTCTACCATTGCTCTTATGAGCGCTGATGACTGTTCCTGGGTTGAATGTTGACTACCTCTTACTGACTTTGGGAAATGCATTTAACCTCTCTGCCTTTCAGTTTTCCTATTTATAGAATAACAACAGTAACGATAATAAGAACAAGAAGAAGATTGGCTACATAGTGTTCTGAGGATGAAAATAAATCATAGATGCGGGAAGACTAGCAGGGTCCTGGCTCAGACAGACACTTATCAATGGCCAAGGTCAGATTTCCATCGTTCCTTCCCTCATTCTTTCTTTGATCACGTTGTCACACTCTGCTAGACACACAGGGAAAATGAAAGTGAAACAGGCACAGTCCCTACCTTCAGAGAGATGAAGTCCAGGGGAGGAGACAGAACCGAAAGACTACTTCGACGCAGCACTTGAAATTTTATCTGCCCCCAAAATGAAGAAGGAAAGAACTCAGAAGCTTAGAAAGATAAAGGAAGGTCAAGGAATAAGGGTGAAGACTGGGGAGAGCAATGAGCTGAGAGGAGCTCTGTAATTCTGCCTCTGGACCTCAGCAAGTGCTCGTCCTGCCCTTCTCAGGGAAGGTGCCCTTGTGGGAAGGGCATGAGAGGTAAGTGACCACGGACCTGTGAGGTCATCCAGGAAGCGGGTAAGGGGGAGAGCAGCTTTTCCAGCCCAGCCTCCGTTCCTGGAACCTCTTTGTTTATCACCGGCAGTACATAAACTGGAAATTTTAATGCGGGTTCAATTCAGATGCAAATGGCTCTGTCCAAGTGGTAAATGCAAGAGAAAGACCAGGGTGACAGCGGGCACATTATTCCTTCCCGCCCCATTTCAGTGTTCTCTGAATCACAGCGATAGAAGTTTGGGGAGTGAGCTATCACCTTCTCGTGTGAGTAATGAGAGACCATCCTCCATACGTTTTCCCTGCGAGCTCTATGGCAAATCCAATTAGTTATCTCTGAGGACAACCCGTAAATATTATCAGGACGTAAAATATTGTGGGCATTTGGAAAGAAAATACAGTCATCTAAATATTGATGTTTTTCAACTGAGACTTGGAATTTTCCAGCAGGAAGCAGCTTAAGACGTAACTTGCTCAGCTTTCTTGGTTCAAAGATGAGATGTAGCGGGTCTAGGAGGTTCAGTTTTTGGTTTTGTTTATTTGTTCATCTATCTATGCATGAAATTAACAAGTCCAGAGACCCACCTCTCCACCAGGCCCTGTGGAAGGGCTGGTAAATTAAAGACAAATAAGACATACAGCCTGTGATTGAAGACTGCATATCTGCTGCGAAAAATAGAGGAACTGACTATTTGCACTTGAGAGATGACTATAAAGACAGGTAAACCCAGGGCTCCAGGATGAACCGGCCTGGGCCTCCACTACCAGTCAGGTGTATCAAGGAAGGTTTCCTGGAAGAGGTCACAGCAGAAAGGAGTCCTGAAGACTGAACTCACCTGCTTCCATATGCCTGGCATCTACACATGCCTGGCACCAGACGGGTGTGCTCAACATATAGAAAGTATGAAGAAATGATCACTTAGGAGATTTAAGTAACTGGTTGCAAGGACTGTAACTCAAATGCCTCCAGGGGCTAAACCGGTATCTTTAATGAGTAGAGATCAGAGGTCAGGTGCCAGGGAGGGGCAGGCACTCTGGCAATGCACACCCCCTATGAACAGGGTCAGTGGTTTCCGGGCATATATATGGGCTCGGGGAGGCCAAAGCTCTCAGTTTATTCAATAGAAATTAAAAATCTACATTTGTCTTATGAAATCTCCTAGTTCGTATATGTCAGCAACTGATTCCATTTTTTAACACCCTATGAGGGCTCAGCAGCACAGATCTGTGGTCTATTTCTGGCTCAGGCAGGGGCTGCTAACTTGTGACTTCTAATTTATTAAGTCCTAGGAAACTTAACAGAAGTTTTGTCCGTATTTTTGACTTTGATCTTCAACACAAGTTAATCGTAGAGATGGGAATTTTAAGGGGCCCAGAGGTTAATAAACATGTCCCTGTGTTTCAACATCCTTCTCAAGGAAATATACAAATGAATGAGTCAAACAGCAGAGTGGAGGAAAGGATTCCAAGCAGAAGAAACTTCACCCGTGAAAGCCGGGCAGATGGGAGGCTAGCAATACAGAAAAGGCTGAGGACAAGAGAAGGGAGGACAGAGGACAAGATGGAGGGCACCATCGCCTCCATGGACATGAGTGTGAGCAAGCTCCGGGAGACGGTGAAGGACAGGAAGCCTGGCGTGCTGCAGTCCATGGGCTGGCAAAGAGCTGGACATGACTGAACCACTGAACAACAACAACTCAGATTACAGGTGCAAAGGATTACAGATTACAGATACAATCTGAGGCCAGAAAGAGAGAGGGATCAGGCCATGAGTCTTGACACCAGACCAGGAAGAGTCAACTGTACCCTAAAGCTGATGCACAGTGATTTCAGCCAGTTTCCCAACCATTCCATGATTTTGTTTCCCCAGCTGTGGAATGGGGACAGTTGGGGTACCTACATCACAGGCCTGTTCTGAGCACCCCAGGGCCTGAGACGTGTCGAGAGCTCAGTCCTACATGGCCACCTACCCCTGCCCTGGTGCAGCCCTGGGCCATACCAGCCTGCCGCTGGACACAGAAGATAGCCAGGCAAGGGATAGCACTCCAGTTCCCGAGAATGCCACTTCTCAGGGGCACTGGGTCCTCTGCCACATTTTCCTTCACCCTGAGTTCCCAGTGAACAGGTGATGGAAAATGAGGTTGCTCTGCCTTCGATAGGCTTCTCGCTGGGATGATGAGCTGGAGGCCTGCAGAGAGAGGAGATGCAATCCCCTTCCTGCTCCAGTCACACTGGGACGTTTTGATGCGTTATTTGGGGATTCGAATTTATGACTCAGATATCTGGGGCCCCCAGTGGCTTGGACTTGAAAGAAATCAACACCTACAGAGTTTTAACAGAGCCGAGTAGTCATGACAGGACCAGGGACCACTTACCTGCCAGCCCCTGTATCCAGGACCCTGACACATTCCAGCATCTTCAGGTCAACACTGAATAGCAGCTTGAGGATCTCCATTGCCCCGAGGAAGACACCGAGGGTCCTGAAGTTCAGTGAGTTGCCGACAACACACAGCTTACTGCTTCCAACGCAGGCTGCTCTGCCCTGCTGTTTCAGGATGCCAGGGCCCTGGCACCCTTAGCTAGCCTGTCCTGTGAAAGCTCGGGTGCAGGTCTCCGATATAGAGTAGGAGGTGGGTGGAGACACACTCCCCCAGAGGAGACATCAGAGAAGTGCCGCCTCGCAGTGAAACCCACCTTCACCCCCCGCCCCCCGAACAACAGCTTTCACCCCTCCCCCCTAAATAAATAAATAAACCCAGAAGAAGAAAAAGAAAAAAAAAAAGTTTCTGACTTTCTGTAACCTTTTCTTAGAGTTCAGGTTATTTCTTTAATGCATTTGTCTGCTTTAAAATTGTCTCCTTAGCCTCTCAAGGGAAACCAATATAATACACCATCACATTTCTCACCGGAGAAAAAAGAACACTTACTCTTAATAGGTGGCAATTTTGCCAGATGTTATTGACATAGTAAGTGCGAAATTTCCGTGATACTCAATGCAGAGTGTAGCAGATTAGAGAACAATGAAGCACAGTGCAAAATGAAGTTTCAAAAGCCGCAGTGTCAAAGTCAGGGAAGGTGTGAAAAAATTACATCTTCGAAACACTATTAAGAGCAAGTTTACTAATTACTCTATCCGGCACAAATTTCAAAGTAAATTCCCCAAGACTAGGGAAAGTTTTGCAAGTGTTATTTTTTTTTCCCTCCCCACTTGTCAGCATATCTTTCTTGGTGGCAGAGAGAGAGATGAGGAGGAGAGGAGGAAGGGAGGGGCGGGGCAGGGAGGAGCTGGGCTGGGTGGTGGGTTGTTTGTCTTCGGGAGCCGAGAAAAGGCAGCTTGTGGCCTGGCTCTGCGGTGCCCACTGACCTGTCTCCTGGACACCCTCTGGCACATAGCAAAACCCTGTCCAGCACCAGATGATGAGTAGGTCAGACCCAGGGAGATGGGTACCAAATCCACCAAATCCATGGTGCCCGAGTGAAGTACCCCCAAACCCACACCCCAAACCGATCTGCAGATGAGGAAACCAAAGTGCAGCAATGACACTTACACAGATCTGGGTCTCAGAACCAGTTCCTCCGCATCTCATCCCCGGCTCTTCCTCCCCAGGATGTCAGTCGATGCTACATGTTTCCAAATGAAATCATAAACAAATATCCAAAATGAGAAACAGATAACGAACGGCAGAGCCGTTCTGCTTGGAAGCGAAGCCGGGCAGATTGCTCAGGGCTCCAAAGTATCCCTTGCTCTCTGTTGCCCTGGTCTGTGGGGCCCTTGAGTGACCTCCACTGATAACCCACATGTGAGCGTGTGAACATGCATGCACGTGCCCACGTGTGCACACAGCCGCAGGCACACTTTCACATGTATGTAAGTGAGATGAAAGGGGCTCATGGAATTTAACAGGTCCTCGAAGAGATTTATGATTCTCCCCAAATGAACAAACATCAAACCTTCAATAAAAACGTAATGTTGATCCTGCTATAGACGTCCTAGTCACTCCTCTGACAAATGGACTTATTCACTGTTATCCGGACTTAATAAAAACCACAGCTCCTGGGAATATACAGTCAGTACCAATTTATTTTTTTAATTAAACTTTTTTATTTAGAGATTATTGTACATTCACACACTGCGGTAAGAAGTAACTCAGAGAAATCCAGTGTACCCTCTACATGGCTTTGCCCGCAGGGACTGTGTTTTATGTCACTAGAAGATGGGTCAAACCAAAATCAGGAAATTGATACAATCTGCCCATTACATCCTTGTTTCTCCAGTTTTTCTCATTTGTATGTGTATGTACATGTGTGTGTGTCCAACAGTTTTTTTTTTTTTTTTTAATGAAATACTCCTCAAAGGAGAAAAAGGCAAGTAAAAAGACTTTCCACCTCTGGGGGAGAGAAGAGATAAAAGGTGGAAGGGCTGACCTGTGTTTTTCTGAACACGTTGGATCTAAAGCCAGCCTTGACCCCAAATGCAGTGGGGACCGAGCTGTGAGCGCATCTGTGGGGGCAGCTTCAAGGCTCTGCCCGGGGGTGCGAGCTGCTCGGTGGGCAAGCGGGTGCCTTACTCACCGAGAACTCAGATCCCGCCGCCTCACTTTATAGATGAGAACTATCGCCCTGGGTGTTGCTGGGAGGCAAACGGCGAGAAAGTGCCAGGAGAGAGTGGCCTTCATCTCCCCAACCCATGGTCTTGTAAATGGTGGTTGCTGTGATTCCAGAGACTTCCCTCCATCAGACAGCAAGAACAGACACACAAATGATACTAGGCAGTGCTGCCTTTGGGGGAAACCCTTCCCTCGGCACTTTGGGCTTAAATCCCAACAACCTAAAAGGTCTTTTTATTCCCCTAAACTATTCCCAGCCCTTCAGACACACAGACCCAGGGTCCTTCAGTCACAGAATGTACTCTTCCCTGGGTCACTAGATCAAGCCCCACCACTTCATCTCCTGGCGGGGACACTGAAGCCCCAAGAACAGATGGGGAACCCCACAGCCACCCCCAAAATTGAAGCCAAATGTATCTATGACATCCAGGATACAGCACCATGACCAAAAGCCATGGACGTGGTCAGAGGATGGTCTGTACAAGAAATAGCCTCTCTGAGCCCAGCTTTGCCATCTACATCAGAGGTTAGCAAACCACATAATTAAAAAGACAGTAATATTTTAGCCTCTGTGGGTCATATGGTCCCTGTCCCAGCTACTCCACTCTGCATTGTTCTTTGAAAGCAGCCATAAATAATACATCAAAACTGGGAGTGGCCTGTGCTTCAGTTCAGTTCAGTTCAGTTGCTCAGTCTTGTCCAACTCTTTGTGACCCCATGGACTGCAGCACGCCAGGCCTCCCTGTCCATCACCAACTCCCAAAGCTTACTTAAACTCATGTCCGTTGAGTCGGTGATGTCATCCAACCATCTCATCCTCTGTCATCCCCTTCTCCTCCCATCTTCAATCTTTCCCAGCATTAGGGTCTTTTCAAATGAGTCAGCTCTTTGCATCAGATGGCCAAAGTATTGAAGTTTCAGCTTCAACATCAGTCCTTCCAATGAATATTCAGGGCTGATTTCCTTTAGTATGGACTGGTTGGATCTCCTTGCAGTCCAAGGGACTCTCAAGAGTCTTCTCCAGCACCACAGTTCAAGAGCATCAATTCTTCGGTGCTCAGCTTTCTTTACAGTCCAACTGTCACATCCATATATGACTACTGGAAAAACCATAGCCTTGACTAGACGGACCTTTGTTGGCAAAGTAATGTCGCTGCTTTTTAATATGCCGTCTAGGTGGGTCATAACTTCTTCCAAGGAAGAAGTTTCTTTTTATTCCATAGCTGCAATCACCATCTGCAAGTAAACTTTAATTTACAAAAGCAGGTAGGAGGCAAGATTCCTCTGAGGACCTGTCGCTTGGCCATTGTTGATCTATATGACCAGTACATTCATAGTTCCCTCCCAGGGCTGTGATGATGCAAAAAAGAGATGGTGAACTTGGAATTCTCTAGAAGAACAATGGACTCATAACTGGTGCTCAAGACACAGTGGGTATTATGCTTTTTTACATGGTGGTTCAGATGGTAAAGAATCTACTTGCAATGAGGAGACCTCAGTTCAGTCTGAGTCAGGAAAGATCCCCTGGAGAAGGGCATGGGAACCCACTGCAGTATTCTTGCCTGGAGAATCCCATGGACAGAGGAGCCTGGCAGCCTACAGTCCACAGGGTCACAAAGAGTTGAATGCGACAGAGTGACTAACACACACACATTCACATACACACTTTGTATTCAGACACATATAAGATGGTTCAATCCTAGCCTGACGGAGTACTTGAATGATGCTCAGAGAAGGGTAAAGTATCCATCTTGATGCTGTCAGCAGAGACTTATGTGTGGGAAACAGGAATTCAGATCTTTTGGTAGATCTTGTGTTTAGGTTTCAAAGGGGCTCTTGACTCATTTAGTTCTTGTTTGTTACTTAGCAATACTGTATCTGGAGGTCTAAAGACAGCTCCAGCTTCCCAGAAGCAAGCTCAACCCCCTCTGACCCTGCAAGTCCAGACTCAGGCAGCAGCCAGAACAGGCCAGGCCTCAGAGGGCTACAGGGAGGCTCCCACTTAGAAATGTGATCGCTTAGCTGAGACATCAACAGAGATCAGAAGGATTCAGACACGGCACAAGGCCAAGAGCAGAGGGAATGGCAGGTGCAAAGAACCTGGGGAATGATACCAGCACATCTGAGACAAGGAGAAAAAGCCCCACCATGACCCGCTGTGAGCACTCCTCGCTCCAGCTGGGTCCCAGACCAAGGCAAGGCAGAGAAGGCTTCATGGAGGGGGTGACTTGAACGTTGAAAGATGCATAGTAATTTTCAGAAGGAAAAGCATTTCAAGAGCGGAGCAGAGAATTCAAAAATACAGACACTCACGAGAGGGTGGGTGTCATATAAAATTTCAAATATAGGAGAAATGTTAAGTGGGTGAATAAAATATGGCTGGAGAGCTCACAGAAGGGGTTGTACCTCATCTTCCTTTATGGAATTCAAGAGAGTCAGTCATGCAGGCGACCTTCAGGTGCCAGGAAGAAAAGCACCCTTCTGTGGCAGAACAAGTCTCATTCTGCTGTGATTATTCATAGGCCCCTGGTTTCTTCCCCGCAAAGACCGATGTCTTTGGGAAAGATGTCTCTGAGATCACGTCTGGTCACAGCTTCGTGGAGGGACCAGAACTGTTTGCTGAGTGAGTCAATCAACATATGAACAAGGATATAAAGGCTCTACCTGGAAATCTCACTTTCTGTCACTAGATGTCAAAGCAAGACAAAAACACAAAAAATCTCCCCCAAACCCCAAGACAGCAACTTTGGTTTAGTAATAAAACATGAGTTGTCCGGCCTTCCTTGGAAGAAGAAAATCTTTTGCACTCTCTGTCTGTATTTGCATCAAGGTGTCCAGAGGGCTTGGCATTCTCTGCCCTGATTGGGGTCTCATTCCCAAGGAATCTTCCAACTCTGAACACACTAGCAGGTTCTTCCCTTAAGGGAATGTGGTATCCAGCTGAAGAGATCGCCTCGGCTTTCTCCTTTAAGATGCATTGATCCTGTTCACTTCCTTCTGTATCTCTTGTCGTAAACTGGGCTTACCTCTCTCTCAACTCATTTCTGAGCCAGAAGTCCCGTTAGTTCAAGTTCACAGCTCTGCTGAAACACGTGGGTCTCGGCCGCTACCTCAGCGATACTGTGTTAGTCGCTCAGTCATGTCCAACTCTGCAACCCCACGGACTGTAGCCCGCCAGGCTTCTCTGTCCGTGGAGTTCTCCAGGCAAGAATACTGGGCTGGGTTGCCATTTCCTTCCCCAGGGCATCTACCCGACCCAGGGGTTGAACCCAGGTCTCCTGTATAGAGCTGATGGTGGGGCCCCAGCACTCCTTAAGGATGAACAGGCTAGATTTCTATGGAAAACCTTGGGGACTATCAGATGTGGGCATTTCGCTTCCATGTGAAGCCAGATTCTTCCTTGGGCACTTCCAACAAGCTGTCTACTGCCATGAGAACCCAAGAGTCAGATGTCCCAGCTGTGCCCAGGAGATGAACAAACAATTGTCAGTTGAAGGGGGTGATCATGCCTTTTCCTTTTAGGAATCTCTGCATGTTCTCCTTCAGAGCTACCCAGTACTGGACATGAAAAGCTAATCTGGGAATAAGGCTTTCTTCATGGGTTCCAAACAATTTCCATCAGGGCAAACTATTCTAAGGCCAGAGCAGTCCAGCAATCTCACTCCTGGGCATATATCTGGGGAAAACCATAATCCAAAAAGATACATGTACTCCAGTGTTCACTGCGGAACTATTTACAATAGCCAAGACACATAAATGTTCATCGACAGAGGAACAGACATAGAAGATGTGGTACATATATACAGTGGAATATTATTCGGCTATTTAAAAAGAATCATGCCATTTGCAGCAACGTGGGTGGACCCAGAGATTATTATACTGAGTGAGACAGAGAAAGACAGATATATGGCATCACTCATATATGGAATCCAATAAAAACGCTACAAATGAACTTATTTACAAAACAGCAATCAACTCATACATCTTGAAACCAAACTTATGGTTATCAGAGGGGAAATGTGGCATGGGGAATGATAAATCAGGAAGTTGGTATTGACATACACACTTGTTGCTGTTCAGTCGCCCAGCTGTGTCTGACTCTTTGCGACCCCATGGACTGCAGCACGCCAGGCCTCCCTGTCCCCCACCATCTTCTGGAATTTGCCCAACTTCACGTTCATTGCATCAGTGATGCCATCCAGCCATCTCATCCTCTGATGCCTTCTTCTTCTGCCCTGGATCTTTCCCAGCATCAGGGACATTTCTAATGAGTTGTCTGTTCACCTCATAAGACCAAAAAACTGGAGCTTCAGCTTTAGCATCAGTCCTTCCAGTAAGTATTCAGGGTTGATCTCCCTTAAGGTTTGGTTTGATCTCCCTTAAGATTTGGTTTGATCTCCTTGCTGTCCAAGGGACGTGCAGGGGTCTTCTCCAGCACCACAGTTCAAAGACATCAATTCTTTGGCTTTCTGCTTTCTTTACAGACATACACACTACTATATGCAAAATAGATAAACTAATAAAGACCTACTTTAGAGTGCAGAGATCTCTACTCAATATTCTGTCATAACCTATCTGGGAAAAGAATCTGAAGATTATACATATATACGTAAAACTGATTCATGATGTTATACACCTAAGACTAATACAACATTGTAAATCAACTTTATGCCAATAAAAATTTTTAAAAATAATAATGTCACAGTCATCAGGATACTTTCTATGTGTCATGAGTGGCCAAAAATCATCTCTTTCACCCTCATGTCCAGAGCTTGCCCTCAAGTCAGCAAATCCAGCAAATCTCTGTCAAGTGACAACTCTGTGTCCAGCTTTCTTAGAGAGACAGGACAGGCATCAAGGCAGACAGATGGGCATGACCCCACCTTCACGGAGAGTGCAGTCAAGTGGAAAGACAGAGAGAAAAAAATAACTACCCTTGTACCTATTCCATGAGGCTCCACTGAGTTTTCCTCCCTTTGTTGAGCTAACAGTTACTCATTGAGCACCTCCTATATTTAGGGAGTCTGCACATTCTGGTGTGTGCGTCAAAAGAGAACCCCTTCTTGGTACAGGTGACCTTGGTCAATAGGACACCATCTCACGGGGACTGACCAGTGTGGGGTCAGGAAGGAATTCACTAGTGAGTATTAGCCCTGTTCTCAAGTGGGTCCCTACATCTGCTGACGTGTCTGTTTCTCAACTGGAAACTGCAGGGCAGGCCACTCAAGCCCCTGGGCTCTTGTGAAGGTCACAGGAGATAAGACCCAGGATGAGTCCATGTGCCCTAGAGGGAGGACAGTTTGACCTGCAGGCCCAGTGGCTTGGTCAGTTTGAGCAGACCTGTGGTCAGGGTGCCAGTCAAGATGCTTTGCCTGGAAATTCCCTGCTTTTAGCATTGAAAGTGCTGAATCTTGGGACTCTGGCCTGCATAAGCCAGGACTGTTGATCCCTAGCTATTGTCATCTGGGGTCACTGGATGGACCTTAGAGAATCTCTCTCTCCTTCCTTTGGGCTTCTGTCTCACTGACTTCAGACCAGCGGTGCTGGACCAGCATGCGAAACAGGAGCACTCCATCGAATGCGGATCCTGGCGCAGAATTCCACACGCGGGGTGGGTGGTCCCGGGTGCGTGTTGAGAATTGCTGTCCCTGCTTCACCTTTTCACTGAGAATTTACCCTTTAAGACACGCCAGGGTGCCTTCTCGGAGAACCTCGTCTGCAGCAGCTATTTTCACGGTTAATCTTTACTCCAACAACCCTGTTCCTTGTCTGGTCACATAGGAGAAGGGTAGAGAAGGGTCAGTGTTAGTGTGCTTAGCTGCTCAGTCATGTCCGACTCTTGGCGACCCCAGAGACTGTAGCCTGCAAGGCTCCTCTCTCCATGGGGCTTTCCAGGCAAGAATGTTGGAGTGAGTTGCCATTTCCTCCTCCAGGGGATCGTCCTGCCCCAGGAGTCGAACCGTGTCTCTTGCATCTCCGGCTTGGCAGGCAGATTCTTTATCAATGTGCTACCTGGGAAGCCCTTTGAAGAGGTCATAAACCCTGGAGCTGGTTTTGAACCACAGTGGAGAGAAGCAGCAGGACCAGAGCCTTAGGAGTTATCTTCACTGGAGACTCATGAATACCCTGCAGCTTTGGGGCTCCCGCCAGCCAGGGATGCCCTCTCCTCTCCAGTAGCTTCAGCCTCCTCTGCCCCTTTGGGGCTGTCAGGATATCAGCTCCTCACAGTTACTGGTGCCTGTCTCATGTAAATCTCTGAACTCTGCCCACATTAGATAAACAGTCCCTTCACTGACCTCTCCCAGGTGCCCCCCAGACCTGCCATTGTTTCCAGGAGGTCCCTCATGATCCCGGTAAAGGAAGCTGTGCGGAAGCAGTGAGAAAGGTAAATGTCGGGGCAAGAGGGACTTCCCTGGCAGTGCAATGGTTAAGACTCTGAGTTTCCAAAGCAGGGGACGTGGGTTCAATCCCTGGTGGGGGAACTGAGATCCCACATGCCATGTATCACCACCAAAAAAATTAAATCATCTTTTAAAAAAAGTAAAGACAAGAGGGTTAGAAAAGAAATAACATAAAATGTTCACCTTTGGAGGAATGCACTGGTGCACCTTCTTGATAACTTGCTCTGCAATCTTTGTGTGCAAGAAGAGTCCCAATAACTTGACCTTTATGCATATGACATAATGTTACAGGAAGTGTGCTGAACGCAAAATGCACACCCATGGTGTCCTGTGCATGAAGCTGCTTACCAGACAACAGCTCATCACATATGCAAAACTGAAATAAAATCTACCAGCGCACCGTGGGTCTTTGCAGAGAGCCTTTTCCCCTTCTTTCCGCTTTCCAATGTATTTTAAACTTCCAAACCTGAGTATGATGAATTTTAGCAACGAAAAGTGTTAGTCGCTCAGTTGCACCTAACTCTGCTACCCCATGGACTGTAGCTCCTCTGTCCATGGGATTTCCCAGGTAGGAATACTGGAGTGGGTAGCCATTCCCTTCTCCAGGGGATCTTCAGGCCCAGAGACTAAACCTGGATCTCTTGCATTGCAGGCAAATTCTTTATCATCTGAGCCTCAAGGGAATCCATAGAAATACAAATGAAAAGCAAATTAAATCTTTGCAAGAAAAGATTCTCATAGGGAGGGCTTTTTTAATGTCAATGAAACTAAATATAATAGCATTTAGTAATATCTGCAAAGATGATCTGACCTAATTCAATAGTTTTGCAAAAAAGAAAAGAGAGGCTCATGGAAAGGGAGAGATGAGATTGGCTTCCTCCACATGGCCACCGCATGAAACAGGTAAAGGTGAAATTGTCTTAGAGGCAAGGCCTCCAGACTCTGCGAGACTTGTTCAACCCAAGCATGGCGAGCTTGTTAATGTTCTCATAATTCTTGCTTTTTCACCCCGTATCCCCTGGTTTTCGCTCTCTTTCCTAGAACCTATTAAACAGCTCCCCTTTGTTGGGGGTACTTAGAAGCACTGATTGCCCGTTTTCCACCTCCTTGCCACTTTTCATTCTCCCAGCATTTTCACACTCAACTTACTTAAAGAGCTCTTCTCCTCTCACTGAACAGCTGCCACGTGCTGTCCTGCGAGACTCTGCACCCTCAGGCTGGCAAGGCTCAGGGCTGGACAGCTCGGCCGGGACTGTGCAGCTTCTGCTGCCACAGGAGGGCATGTGGCTCTCAGAAGCAAAGATGCACAGAAGTTAATCCAGGGGTAACGTGCCAAGGTCAAAGGGACACTGTGAAACGAGAAGAAGCTCGAGTGTGCCAGCTGACATGTCCCCAGTCATGTGGCTGAGAGGGACTGGGGAGGGGTAAAGAGGCTGGGAATAGAACGAGTGGCAGTGATGAGTCAGATCAGGGGAGGGGAGGGCAGAGGGCACATGACGCCCACACGGTGACAAATCCTGACTTTTCAGGTGGAAACTGTCAGCCTCATTTGGGAGCTCACCTCCCCACAGAAAAGCTGCCCAGGGAATTTGCAGCATTAACGCGAGTGTGATAATGTGCTGTTGGCATGGCAAGGATTTGCAATTGGAAAAGAGAATCATTCTGGCTCCACCTGGAGTCACATGTTGGCTCCAAATGCACAAACTTTATTGGCTAAAGTTGCTGAGCTTAGTTTCTTCATCGGTAAAGTGGAGATGAGGTGCAAAATCAGAGCATTTCTCTGCCGGAGCAGACAGGGGATCGGAGTTTTGTCCCCGGATTCAGAAGCCTGGGTTCAAATCTCGATCCCTCACTTACCATGTGAACTTGAGCAGGTGATCTTGCTTCTTCTACCTCAGTTTTCTCATCTGTAAAATGGCAACAACACTGGTACCAATCTGCTAGAGCTGGAGAGAATACTGAGTAATAAAAGCCCTGCAGTGACGCCTATTAAGTGGTAAAAACTACATCAGTGTTTCTTGTCATCATTATTCTCAGTACTTATACTTATCTTGGTAAAAAAAAAAAATGCAATGGAAACCTTTATATGTGACAGGCAGGAAGCAAAAATCGAGGGAACTAACCTCTATATTGGCATGTAATTTGTATTTGGATTTAATAATTTTCTTTGAAACAAAATCATGTTTTGAGAGTTACATGATCAAAGCAGGAGGGAATGAAGCAGCTCTTCTGTGAACATAAATCGTTGACTTTTGTCACCCCCACCCAGGCCCCACGTCTACTCATAGACGTTAAGCTCATCACCAGAAATAAACTTGTTATGCATCCAGAATAGCCATTTGGGGGCTTCTAAAAAAAAATGTAGCTTCTCTCATTGGACACATGCTAGTGATAATGACAATGAGGAGGAGGAAGGGAGGATACTGATAATAAAAAAGACATCTTGCTAAGTATTTGGAGATCTGAGTGTGTAAATCCTGTTTGTTTTCCTGAAACTTTTTCTAAAGTGAACTATTCAGAATCCCTAGCCTTTCTCTTGTCTTCTGCAGGAGGCCCCTCGTTCCCTGGCTGACTCGTACTAGCCTTTCTTTGCTTCCCTTGACCAACCTGACTCCATCATATTGGAGTCCACCTCTTTCCTTGTCTGTATCTTTCACTAAACTTTGAGCTCTTCCAAGGGGAAGGATTGCACCTTATTCATCTCTCTGCCCCCCACGTGGCACAGTACATATAAGACAGATGGGTAGACAATAGTCAGATAATTGAGGGAAAAAAATTGATTGTCAGGAATCCATGGAACTCCTGAGCCAGAATCAGGTGCATTAAGCCACCAGTGGGTTTAAGCAGACATGCAGAGACTGAGACGAGAGGTCAGCCGCCAAAGAGGTTACAAAAACAAAGGCGTCAAGTAGCTGAAGACAGCTGGTCTCAGTCAGGTGGCATGAGTGGTAAAGAATCCCACCTGCCAATCAGGAGACCTAAGAGATGTGAGTTCAGTCCCCGGGTGGGGAAGAGCCCCTGGAGGAGGGCATGGCAACCCCTCCAGTATTCTTGCTTGGAGAATCCCGTGGACAGAGGACCCTGATGGGCTACAGTCTATGGGGTCCCAGAGAGTCGGACATGACTTAGCACAGCACACACAGTCTCAGCTTTGGTTTACTTCTCTGGGAACATAGTGGTACTTTCCTCTGTGGATCCAGTGTAATTTGCTGAAGTTCAGATACTTAACGGAGCCAAACATGGGTCACACCTAAAAATAAATGATAACAAAGGTTTAAAAAATACTTTTATACATACTCTCTGCTGGAATTTGTTGAGACTTGCTTTCTAGCACCTAATATTTGATCAGTCCTAGGAGATATCTGTGTGCACTTGAGAAGAATGTGTGTGCTGTCGTTGGATGGAAGGTTTTGTATATGCTTATGAAATCCATTTGCTCTGTTCTTTCAGTTCAGTTCAGTTCAGTTCAGTTCAGTCGCTCAGTCGTGTCCGACTCTTTGCGACCCCATGAATCGCAGCACGCCAGGCCTCCCTGTTCATCACCATCTCTCGGAGTTCACTCAGACTCACATCCATCGAGTCAGTGATGCCATCCAGCCATCTCATCCTTGGTCGTCCCCTTCTCCTCCTGCCCCCAATCCCTCCCAGCATCAGAGTCTTTTCCAATGAGTCAACTCTTCGCATGAGGTGGCCAAAGTACTGGAGTTTCAGCTTTAGCATCATTCCTTCCAAAGAAATCCTGAAAGATGATGCTGTGAAAGTGCTGCACTCAATATGCCAGCAAATTTGGAAAACTCAGCAGTGGCCACAGGACTGGAAAAGGTCAGTTTTCATTCCAATTCCAAAGAAAGGCAATGCAAAAGAATGCTCCAATTACCGCACAATTGCACTCATCTCACATGCTAGTAAAGTAATGCTCAAAATCCTCCAAGCCAGGCTTCAGCAATACGTGAACCGTGAACTCCCTGATGTTCAAGCTGGCTTTAGAAAAGGCAGAGGAACCAGAGATCAAATTGCTCTGTTCTTTAGTCCTGAATATTCATTGGAAGGACTGATGCTGAAGCTGAAGCTTCAATACTTTGGCCACCTGATGGAAAGAGCTGACTCATTTGAAAAGACCCTGATGCTGGGAGAGATTGAAGGCAGGAGGAAAAGGGGATGACAGAGGATGAGATGGTTGGATGGCATCACCGACTCAATGGACATGAGTTTGAGCAAGATCTGGGAGTTGGTGATGAACAGGGAAGCCTGGGATGCTGCAGTTCATGGAGTTGCAAAGAGTCAGACATGACTGAGTGACTGAACTGAACTGAATTTTTTAGGAAAAGGTATTAGGAAACTCAAGTCAGAAGGAAAAATAAAAACAAAAACTGCCTAAAATTCACTCAGAATCCGATTCCACAACTTGTCCAGACAGATAGTGACCTTACCTAGAGCCTTGGATACGTGAATTATGCCACATACACACTTTCTGCAACATAAAACTTGTCCACAGTGGATGTACAAAAATGCATATGTCATGGAGTCAAAACCCCACTGCTGTGTTCATTATCTGTATAAATTCCCATGTATAGCATCATGCTTCCCAAATTACCCATTCTTAGCCCTTAATGCAAATGTCATCTTTTAAATCAATTCTTTTCTCTGTTAAAGAATCCAACATATGCCCAGACAACATAGCAATTTCAACCAAACAGTGGTCGGCAAGAGCCAAGATTTATGTACTGTTTACATCACATTGAGATACAATACCAGAAAGGGAAAAAAGAGACAAATACATGAAATTTTAAGAAATCATTTTGTCATCAAATAATACGTGATAATGTAAAGTCAGATCAATATTGCAGGTTTAGGCTTGTACTTCTCCACTGAGTACACCCTGGCACACGGTGGTGGTGGTACCCATCCCCGCCAGCTTCTCCTGTTCTTCTCTCCATGGTGTCATTTGTCCATGGTGTCATTGTCCACTGATTGCTTATAAAACTTTATGGAGCACCCCCTGAGTGTGTCAGATTCTGTGCTGGGTGCTTGAGATTTTTAAGTGAATGACATAGTCATCCATCGCAGGGTGCAGAGTCTAGCATGGCATTCAAGACAAGCAGATTCTAGCTGTGATGCCTTCATGCTTAGAATGGGATGGGCTATTACTAATGGCCTAAATAACCCACTTGGCATACACTGCTTGGAGTCTCATGAGCATTTGTTGCATTAACTCTATTCGTCTAAGACTGAAAATGAATGCAAGTGGTAAGACCCCAAATTACAACGGCCTAAACAGATATAGGGAGAAGCCAGTGGCACCCCACTCCAGTACTCTTGCCTGGAAAATCCCATGGATGGAGGAGCCTTGGTAGTCTGTAGTCCATGGGGTCGCGAAGAGTCGGACACGACTGAGTGACTTCACTTTCACTTTTCACTTTCTTGCATTGGAGAAGGAAATGGCAACCCACTCCAGTATTCTTGCCTGGAGAATCCCAGGGACGGGGAAGCCTGGAAGGCTGCCGTCTATGGGGTTGCACAGAGTCGGACACGACTGAAGTGACTCAGCAGCAGCAGCAGCAGACAGATACAGAGCAGTGTTAGGGAGTCCAAGACCAGTATGGCACTCCATGGAGCCAGGAACCTTATGATAAGGGTACCCAAGGCTGCATGAGGTGATGGGAAGCGTGGTCTTAATTTAAGGTGTCCTTGTGCCTGCTAGAATTCCACAAATATGCAAGATATAGTTCTCTTCCCCTCTTCATCATGGAATAGTTGGACAGAGTTTACCCCACTTTGAAACTTCCTTTGCTCATCTATAAAATAACAGGGTCAAACTATGGTTTCAATACAAAGTGAAAGACTATATGAAACAAAAATAAATGAATAATATGGAGATCAGCTGGGTGCTCTGTGGTGATCTTGAGGAGTGGGACGGGGGATTGAGGGAGAGGGAGGCTTAAGAGAGAGGGGATACATCTATACACATAGCTGATTCACTTTGTTGTACAGCAAAAACTAACCCAGCATTGTAAAGCAATTATACTCCAATTTAAAAAAGAAAAGGAATATTGTCTTTTGACTTTAGGAAGTTTACGAAATGAGCACCACGTTACAGCTTGTTAAAGTCACAGAACGCCCATCCACACCTGTGCATATTGCTTCTTGTACATTTGAATAAAAATTCCCCTGACCCAACCATCTTTGCAGCATTTTGACTGAAAGTTACCTGGCTCCTTCATTTTCCCCACCGACTTATCATCCAATGTGACAGAAGCATTTTTGTGCCCCTCTGTGTCTTTCTTGAATTTTAAAACTATTCCCATCAAAAGTTGGCATTGCCTTTCTTCAGTGACACCCAGCCAAGCCAGAGAATAACGTAATCAGCAGGTTTCAGAGGAAATTAAAGTTGGATTACCGCCTCCTGCACCCCCATCCAGATGCAATGAGATGTGCTTTATCAATACTTCTGTGTTTAATGTACAGACTTGTTACATGAAGCCAGCTTGGGCAAGGGAAGGATTTACTGATGAGTTCCCGGTTGGGTCCGTAATTGGCAATGGCAACGACTTCTGCAATGTTAGCTAAATTAAAAAAAGAAAAAACCTTACAGGTAATTCGTTGCAAGCTTATGTGATGGGACAAAGATACAGGTTCCATCACATAAGAATCATAGTTTAACTTAATCAGCGATGACTTCATCTAGAGTTTTTATTTATAGCTAATGCAAACGTTAAAAAAAAAAGTACAGCCATTAATTATTAGTAGATTTTTTTAAGCCAAAAGTACGAGTTGAATAAACGTACTTTAAGACACTTAAAGCTGAGGCATTCTTTATAAAATGACTAGCTAAAGAGTCCCTTGGGCTGCCTTTTAACTGCTTTCAAAGCTCTAATAGCACTTTTTCCACCAAAGACACACCCCTTGAATCCTCCGAGAGATACAATAGCATAATTGTTCTTTTAGGTTTCAAGGCCCTGACATATCTGTCACGGAAAGAATAGTGAATAATAATACCAGAACTATTTTATGCAAATTCCACTTAGAGGTTTCAAGATTTCCCTGAGACGGATCTTGCCCCCTTGTTGACACTTGCATTGTCACATTAACTTTACATAAGAGAGTGGTGAGAGCTTTCCTTTTGTTAAATAATTCTCATTTTTAAAAAATCTTTAGATAAAGTTAAAAAACAAATATAAAAACAATGAGATGGAAACATCAATTTGGAGATGTATCAAATGGGAGAAACACTATTCCCTGTAAGAATTTCTGCCCCCTGGAGCTAATCACTTGGCCGATGGAATCTTCCTCTAACTTATTCTGTGATGGCATCAAATGGATGTTGATGAAGATGCAATATTTACGGTGCACATATGACACCTCCCAGCCCAGAGGCCACAAGAATGCATTTTCTGAAGACCCCTAGTTCTGAATTCACAGCTCCTCCAGATGGAAGAAGCTTACAAATGCCCCTGTCTTTAGAGCAGATGGTTAAATATGGTTAAGTCAAAAAGAAAAGCGTTAATCTCAGGAGGAGTCAATACGATTAAACATTTTTAAAAGTAGTGTTAGTGCTAAAAGGCACCTGAAGTTCATCTGGTCCTCCAGCAATTCAGACAATCTCTATTAGAATATCAAAAAAATACATCACAAGTTAGGTTCTTTTCCTCTGGAAAGAAAGGACAAAAATGAAATAAAAACAGCCATGTGTGTAGAAGAAAGTCCAAATTATCAGCAACATTGCTGCACTTGAAGAGAGAAACCAGCCTGACCTATCCATCTATTCATCTCTTTGCTGACTTAAAAAAAATGCACAACACGAAAATCTCAAGTTAAGTTTTATTTGCGGCTAAATGAGAACTATAGCCTGGGAGTTAGCATTTCAGGTAGCTCTGAAAACCACTCAGAGAGGAAGAGGGGAAGGTCAGTGTCTATGTGCTTTTGTTAAAGGGGAAGAAAATGCGGTCAAGTGTATTTTTTGCAAATTTCTTTTTTGTTTTTTAAATTATGAAAATATGAAAACACATTTACAGGAGACTTGGAAAATACAGAGAAAAGTTACATATAGTTCCACTATACAATTATTTTTTAAGTAGATAAACTAAGATTTTTAGTTGGGGTTTCAGTATCAATCTCTCAAAAATTGGTAGAATGAATACGCAGAAAAGTAGAAGGGTATAGTAGACCTGAAAAGCACCATAAACCAATTCAGCATTATTAAGATTTACACAATTTTCAACAGTAGAGTGCAAATTCTGTTCAAGTTCCCATAGATTGTAAACCAGGAGACACTGGAAATATCCAGGGACATAAAACAAGGTGCAAAAATTTCATGGTCTAAAGGTACTGAAATCAGACAATCTGTTCTCTCATCACTGTGGAACTATGTTAGAAATCAGTATCAAAAGAGATTTGAAAGTAACCCACATATTTTCAAGTGCAACGTGACATTTTTGCAGAAGGTTTCTGCTAGTCATGAGGAGCAGTCGCCACCGTAAAGGATTTTAGCACTTTTCTAGATACGAGGAGACACAGAATTGGGCTCATAAAATCAGCTCCTGAAAATATCTAACTATCTGAAGACCTGTCCTGCCAGTTTTTCCCAGAGCACAGAGCGCCTCATTTCTGCTCTTCACCCTGAACTCCTTTCAGGGGTTGTTGAAGGTCAGCAGCTGCAGCAACACCTGACCTCATCCTTGCAGAGGCAGGTGGCAAGGGCCAACGGCAGGTCCCAACTTGTAGTCGATATCTTCATGAATTCCTTCATTCACTACATCTTTACTGGCCATCCTTTATGTTCTAGATCCAGAACTGGGTTCTGCACATTCAGACATACATTGGACATATGTCCTGCCCTCTAGGACTCGGACACGACTGAGCGACTGAACTGAACTGAACTGAACTAGGACTCATAATCTCAGCCTCAGATTTTTTTAACTGTAAAATGGGAAAAAAAACTTATGGGTCTTTTGGGAAGATTAGGAGGAGCAGAGAGAGATGGATGAATGACATAGAGATGGATAAATGAATAGAGGAGAAATAATGGAAGACATTAAATACCTAGAACATCATTGCACAGAACAGGCTCTTAATTTCCTTTAAGCAAATGGATGCCAGCCTTCCATACTGCTCTGTGAATCATGATGATGCCTATATTTAACAAGTGAAAAAACTGAGGCTCACAGAGCATGATTGAACTATGCAAAGACTCCGCCCCTCACCCCAGGTTTCAGGGCAGTGATGATTTAGTGGGGACCTCTATCCTGATGAGCTACCCTTTCTAGATGACCAAGGGCTCCTCCTAATCTTCCCAAAATATCCATAAGGTTTGGCCCATTTTGCAGATGAAAAAAATTGAGGCTCAGAAAGGTGACCTACTGGAGTCACACAGCTAGGAAGCCCTGGGCTGGACTTGAAGGTGGGCTGGACACCTACAGAAACAGCGGTCCCAAGCCCTCAACTCTGGCACATTCTCTCTATAAAGAAAAATGGTGAGCGGGACATTGGCTTCTTGAAAACATGTCCTGGGTTCAATCCTTGGGTAAGGAAGATCCCCTGGAGAAGGGAATGGTTTCTCACTCTAGTATTCTTGCCTAGAAAATTTGGTGGACAGAGGAGCCGGGCGGGCTACCGTCCATGGGGTTGCAGAGTCAGGCACGACTGAGTGGCTAACACTTTCAGTTTTCACATGTTCACCTGGAACTTCACAATGTTGGGATGAGAGTGCTTGCAGATGTAACTAAGGTAACGATTTTGAGATGGGAACATCCCATTACAGTGAACCCTAATTCCAAACATGGATATCCTCATAAAAGCTAGAAAAGGAGACGTACAGTTACCCAGGGAGGCCATGTGACGACGGAGGCAAAGACCAGAGCCATACAGTCCTGAGCCAAGGAATGTCTTGAGCTTTCAAAACCTGGAAGAAACTGGGAAAGATTCTTCGCTGGGAGCTTGGCCCTTTGACACTCAGATATTCCAAATCAAACTGGCCTTCGTGACTCTCCTGTGGTCAGTGGCAGGAGTCAGATGTGATCATGTGTGTCTTTCAGCTCTCAATCAAAAAAGAAACCAGTAACTTCCACTTTGTTTTCTTGGACATTCAGGTCTGGAGTCCAGAGCAACTGTGTAAGAAGTTTACTGTCTTAGCCAGTCATACTGCAAGGAAGCCCAGGTCACATGAAGAGGCTGTGAGTACATATCACACCGACAGCCAGGCACCGAGAGTGAAGATGCTCCCAGGTCATTCCAGCCCCCAGCTTTTGAGTCATATCTGACGTTCACATCTCCCTTTCTGACGTCCCAGAGATTGTGAGTCACGGTGAAATTGCTCTGCTGTAATTTTACCAAATTCCTATGGTAAAGAATTTGTGAGAGGACTTCCCAGGTGGTCTAGTTATTAAGACTCTACCTGCCAATGCAGGAGACACAGATGGGATCCTTGGTCTGGGAAGATTCCACATTCTGCAGAGCAATGAAGCCTACGCATAACAGCTCCTGAAGCCTGAGCACCCTCGAGCCTGTGCTCCACAACAAGAGAAGCCACCACAAGTAGAAGTCTGCACACGGCAACTAGAGGTAGCCCCGGCTTGCTGCAGCTAGAGATAACCCAGGCAACAACAAAAGACCCAGGGCAGTCAAAAATAATAATAAGAACTGCTTAAAACATAAAAAAATAAAATGGCTGTACCAATAGTATACCTTAAAAAAGAAAGAATTTGTGAGTATAATAAAAATGGCTATTGAGAACTGCTAAGTTTAGGGTAGTAACTTCTTTGTAGCGACGTTCACTGGAGCAGGGGCAGCAGTGACTGAGCTGAGTTGTAGGTCTGTCTAGGACTGAGGGGGCAGGGCGTCAACCCCTCCCTGACTCCTCTTGGAAAGTTCACTGCTCACCCTCACCCTGCACTTTGCTAAACTGAATCTCAAGGCCAAGGTGGTAGTGTTAGGTAGTTAGAAGAGGAAAAAGGAGTCTAGAAGGGCAGTGGCTAAAAGACAAAGAAGGGAAAAGCCAGCAAAAATAGAACAAAGGAAGGTCTGAGGACTGGAGTGAGAACCTCGGGTAAAACAAACAACCCTCCTGGCTAGCCCAGTTTACACAGAGCAGTCTCAGGGGGAGGAGAAGAACCGTGGAAAAGGAGCCAAAATCGGGCCAGGGGCTTCTCTGCTCTTCGCATCTTTTGGGTCAGCCTGCCCTCACGTCTTGAGGATGTATTTTTCTTTGCTTTCCAAATAAAACTGAGCTATAACACGGAGCTGTAACACTGGTCTGTCCGTCACTTCAAATTTTTGCTGTGATGAGACAGAACTGAGGAAATTACAAACTCTCCCGACTGTAGGAATTTGGCCTGAACTTTGGAATTTTCTCCACAAAAGCAAAGAAAAGGACAAGGCCACGAAGCACACAATGCCCTGGAGGGCGGCACGGGATTTTCCTAACCCAGGGATCAAAGCCAGTTCTCCCACATTGCAGGCAGATTCTTTACCATCTGAGCCACCTGGGAAGCCTCAATTTAGTGCAAAGAATGGCAATTTTGGTCCTACAAACCTGCGTCTCACCTATATGTGTCTACCTCTCATGGATTGTGTGACTTTGGGTGCACATCTCAACCTCTCTGAGCTCAGGTTTCCACCTGTGTAGGGCAGCAGGCGGGTGGGAGGTGGATTACTTACAGCTGTGACAGAATTTACATGCAGGTCCAGGGCCTGGCTGGCTCTCCACACCTGGTTATTTCCAGTCTCAATCTTTTGACCTTGGCTCATAACCTGCAAAAAACCCAAACCTCTGGTGTCAAAGGTACACAGCAACAGAGGAGAAGATTCCTTCTCCTTCTCACCTGCATGAGAGGAAACCGCCTCGGAGCCAGGAAGAGGCAGGACCTGCAAGCTGCATGAATTTAATGTCTCCCCTGGGGGACCAGGCGGCTTAATGTTTATAAAGTACTTTGAGATCCTGAAAGCAAAGACTTTTATACCAACGGAAGATAATCATGATAATTAAACCACTGTTATTGAATATAGCGAGGCCTTATTGTTCCCCGATCCCGCGGTGAGCAAACTCCTGGCGGACTCTTTAGCACACTGGGGAGATAATTTGCTAAATCATATACCGCTGCCCTGAACATCTCGCCCACCTACAGCTGAGGGCCAGTTCATCCTCTACCACAATGCTCACAGCAGGCCACTGGCAGAAACGCTCACCACAGATCACGCTTGCTCTGATCTGTGTGGTAGGGCCTGGAGAGACAGAAGTGAGGGGAGGTTGACCCCTGGGAAACTTGGGTCACGGATTAGGCTCCAATCCACAGAGAGTAACTCTACCCTCACAGATTCTCAAATCTGGAAAACTCAGCCAGCGTCTGGCCCAATACCCAGATTTTATAAGTGAGAATGCTGAGATTCAAAGAGTTGAAATGGCTCAATACAAGGTTTCTGCTGGCCTATGGGGACCTCTGTGGAAATCAGAGGCATGCACTCCCTCTTCTATGGGACCTGGTTTGGCCAAGAGCCCAGCTTGTCTTCGACAGTCAAGAATCCTGTTGCCTCTCATTTAGGAAAATTCATGAAAGTAAGTACTTAGCAATGTTTATTATTATTAGTTCATGAATTATTAGGGGAAAAACTGGGGTCTAACTCCCGCCCTGTGCTCGGTCACTCAGTCTTGTCTGAGTCTTTTGTGACCCTACGGACTGTAGCCAGCCAGGCTCCTCTGTCCGTGGGACTCTCTAGGCAAGAATACTGGAGTAGGTTGCCGTGCCCTCCCCCAGGTGATCTGCCTGACCTGGGGATCGAACCTGGGTCTCCTGCATCTCCTCCACTAGCAGCAGATTCTTTTACCTGCTGAGCCGTCGGGGAAGCCCCAGCTCCTCTCTGGATTTTTATTATCTGTCTTTTTTGTTGTTGTTGGTGGTGGTTTTTGCTATTTGGTTGTTAGTCAGCTTTTGTTGAATAAATGAATGAATTAAAAAAAAGAATCCTGCTGTATTTTAAAGTCTAGGTTTTATTATTTTTGTTATTTATTATTATTTTACAATCTGTTTTATTTTATTATGATTTATTGGTTTAAAGTCTAGGTTTTATTACTTTATCTTTTATTATTTTAAAATCCAGGTTTTATTGTTATTTATTTATATATTAAAACTTCCTTGATGGCTCAGATGGTAAAGAATTCACCTACAATACAGAAGAACTAGGTTCAAATCCTAAGTCATGAAGATCCCTTGGAGAAGGGAATGGCTACTCGCTCCAGGATTCCTGCCTGGAGAATTCCGTGGACAGAGGAGCCTGAAAAGCTACAGTCCACGGCTTTGCAAAGCATCAGACACAACTTAGCGACTGAGCATGCACATTTATTTGTTATTTATTATAGGCCAGCAGATCAGGAAACAATTGTCACTGAAAGACAGCTTGCTATATTCACAGATCCCAAAAGGAGGGTCGCCTCACTCCTTGGTGGATGGTACCTCCCCACCCCCACCTCCCACCCCTGGAAAGTACCAAAGTCAAGAGGCTGGGGGTGGGGTGGAAAAAGTGACCTTCCATCGTGGTTTCACAGAAGGAGAGGGAGGCAGGGTGAGCAGGTTTAGCATGGGCTATTTGAATAACTTCAACCCTGGGAGCTGCCCCTAGTTGGCTGGTACCTGGGCCTGGGGTGATTGGGGCAGGAAAAGTGTAGCCTGGAAGGTGAGAACCACTAAACAAGGTGCCCTGGATTGGTTGTTGGCACATGAAAGCCCATCTCTAGAAATTAGCCAGCCCGTGGAAGGGCACTTCCTGCAGGGTCTGCAGGGCCCCGAGATATCAGAGAATCAGAAATAAAGAAGAAAAAGACATGGTTAATACACGTTTGTAAGGACCTCAGAAAACACAGTGTCAAACACTCATTTCACAGATGAGAAATCTGGGGTCAGGTAAGAGAAATGACTCGACCAGGTCTCCCTGCCAGTGGGTGGTAACCCAGGTGACCTTCCAGAGACAGAGCAGGCTGGGTCTTCTGCTAAATCCCTTCTCTTCACATTGTCTAGAAATAGCCTCCGAGCACCTGAACTTCTCACCACCATCACCTCGTCTATTGTGAATCTCACACTTTGTGTTCCAGGACTTCAAAGGGGTAACAAACGCCTCTTTTGATGTTTCAGCCATTTGCTTCCACCCTTCTCTCTACCTGCCTGGAATCTTCCAACACTTTCCTGCCAGGATCTTCTCTGTATCTTTGAAGATTCAACCCAGCGCTTCCTTGTTCTAAGAAGCTTTGGCGGAAGAACCCTGGCACACTTAGTTTCCTGACCTTGGGCACCTAGGCATCTCGTGCTTACAACTCCACAGCCTTGCTACAGGCATTTTTGTTTGTGGGTCTCTGCCTGGCACTGTACGCAAGCACCAGGCTTCATTCCATGAGTCTTCAACATTTAGCAAGACATGTAGTATGTAGCAGCTCTCAAAGATTAAACCCCAAACCTAGCACCATACATGGGGGTCTGACTCCAGTGCTCCTTACTACACACTCACTCACACACACACATACACACACACACACACCCTGAGTAAAATCTTCCTGCCATTCCCTTGAGAGCAGAAAGGATTATATACTGAGCAACGCTTCTATGTACGCATATCAACTCTGAGTATACTGTCGACGCTAATGAAAAGGGGCTAAAATATAAAAAGAGGAAACAGTCTCAGTCGACCTAAAAGGTTCCCTTTCTCCTAGACGTAAAGGTTCAGTAGTCGAGATTTAGCCCGAGGGCAGTGGAGGAAAAATGGACGGACACATGTTGGTCCTTACCGAACGGACGCGCGCTAAGAAAAGGACGACCAAATCTTAGACGTTTATCTATAGAAGAAGGTTTTGTATGGAGAAGTGTTTCGGTTGGGTGACTTAGTTCGAGTAATAGAATTCTGTGGAGATACCGGTTTCCAATACGAAAAGTCTCGATATAATTAGAGAAACAGATTTGTCGTATCCGAATTAACCAAATCTAGTCTCAACATGACAAAACTCATTTTCCCACACTAATTACACTCGATTTCTACCAACCTGCCCACGTCTGATTAAGTGATCGTTTGTGTTTGGATAATAGTAGTCTTGGTACTCTCGAACCCCTTTGGACGGGGTCACTTGTTCCCCGAAAAAAAAAAAGGGGGAGTTCTTTTTGTCTCTCGGGACTCTTCCGTCACCTCTGGGGGTCTCGTTCATCCCACCGTGTCGGGAGAAGGGGTCGGAGAAACCTACTACTTTGTCGACGGTGTACGTGTTCTCATATTTCGTATAGTCTAAGTCGTTCTTCGACCCAAGTAAGTCACAGGGGTGTGTCCTCTCCTTCAACGACAAGTCGGTGGGTCGACACAGACCGAGAAACGCTGGGGTACCTGACATCGGGTGGTCCGGAGGGACAGGGAGTAGGAGAGGGTCTCAAACGGGTTCGAGTACAGGTAACCCAACCTCTCCTTCTACAGTGTGACTCACCTTATAGTGGGGGCTCAGACGACCGGTCGGGAGAAAAGAGACGTAACTGGGGGTGTCCGACTGCAGGGACCTAACGGAGTCACCCGGGGGACCTAAATAGGGGGTCCTACGGTGTCAAACAGAGACTTCGCTCAGGATTGGAATATCCGCGAGACGGAGCCAGGTCCATAGTTGCGTAACAGAAAGAACCAGGGTCTGTACCCTTGTCGGTGATAAAGAACTGGGGTCGACGACGTGATATGGATCAAATAATGTTCGCCGAACCAAGATTTACAGTAATTGAATAACTTGAAAATTTTTGGAATAGGCCATCCGTGATACGAACAGAGTAAAATGCCTTTCTCCTGTGACTCCTCGTCTCTCGGCCCTGTTGAACGGGACCCGGGTTGTGGACGATCCTTCATTCTTAGGTCTACGTTTGGGTTCGATACCACTGGTCTCGTGTCGGAGTAGGACCGCGGCACTGTTCCCTCTTTTCCAGGGGGCGCCAGGGTCAGAAAACAGCATCCACAAAGGTCTTGAACTTCAGGGCGACATCAAGGAACCTGAGCCGGGCTTCCCTGGCGGCTCCGTGGTAGAGTCTGCCTGCCAGTGCAGGAGACAGAGTCCAATCCCTGGCCCAGGGAGATCCCACGTGCTGTAGAGCTACTAAGCCCATGAGCCGCAGCTACTGAGCCTGTGGTCCAGAGCCCGTGAGCCCTAGACTCCACAACAGTGAGAAGCCTGTGCACAGCTCGAGAGTAGCCCCTGTTCACAGCAACTAGAGAGAAATCCGAGCAGCAGTGAAGAACAGTACAGCAAAAAATAAACACATTAATTAAAAGAAAAAGAAACGCCGAGCAGACTCGTGCTTGGAGCAGAAGGGGAAGGTGGGTGGAGAAGGCACAGTATGAGTCTACGTGGCCGGCATGGGACAGCATGGAAGTCTTCAAACGCCGCCCTCTGCAGCCTGCATCTTCATTTTTAAAAGTTTTTATTGGAGTATAGTTGCTTTACAATATTGTGTTAGTTTTTTACTGTACACACATGTGTGTGTGTGTATGCACGTGCATGCTAAGTTGCTTCAGTCGTGCCCAGCTCTTTATGACCCTATGGATTGTGGCCCTCCAGGCTCCTCTATCCATGGGATTCTCCAGGCAAGAATACTGGCATGGGTTGCCATGCCCTCCTCCAGGGGATCTTCTCAACCCAGGGAACCAGTGTGCATCTCCAGCGACTCTTGCATTGCAGGTGGATTCTTTACTGCTAAGCCACCAGGGAAGTCAAGGTATACAACTCGCCCCTCTTTTTTGGACTTCCTTCCCATTTAGGTCACCACAGAGCATTGGGTAGAGTTCCCTGGGTTACACAGTAGGTCCTCACTAGTTACTTTATACACTGTATCCGTAGTGTTTATATGTCAGTACCAATCTCTCAGCTCATCCCGTTCCCCGTTTCCCCTTGGTGTCTGTATGTTTGTTCTCTACACCTTTATCTTTATTTCTGCTCTGCACATAGGTTAATCTGTACCATTTTTCTAGATTCCACATATATATTCTAATAAAAAATATTTGCTTTTCTCTTTATGACTTACTTCACTCTATATGACAGCCTGTGGGTCTACCCACATCTTGGCAAATGGCAACGTTCTGATCCTTTTAATGGCTGAGTAATAGTCAATTGTGCATATATATCACATCTTCTTTATTCATTCCTCTGTTGATAGACATTTGGGTTGCTTTCATGTCCTGGCTATTGTAAATAGTGTTGCAATAGATATTGGGGGTGTATGTGTCTTTCGGAATTTGGTTTTAGTTCAGTATCTTGGTGCCTGGAGCACTGGGAGGGCTGAGAGATGCAGACACAAATTTAAATCCTAGCTCCATCTGCCTAGAATAAGGGAGGAGACACACAGCACAATCCACCTCAATAGTGTCAGGGCGAAATGAACAAAGGTCGATGGGCTGCAGAGACACAAGGGTCTAATTATGGCAGGGCTGAGGCTTGAGGCGAGTGAGTCAGACACCCATCTTGGCTGCAGAATTGTTAAAGGGGCCTTGATTTCTCTGTTCTTAAGATGAACAATATTTTAATGCAATGCTTTCTAAAAATTCAAAATTAATGCAAACAAAGTCCATAATAAACAAGAGATCAAAAGCTTACTTGATCTTATGTATGGGATCAGTCCTACTTGTTTTTCAGTTTGGCCTCAGGTTTCAATATTGCTCAGCATGTTTGATCGTTTTTTTGTTTAAAATTTTGATCTTTTTGCTCTTCATGGATTTTTTTTTTTTTTTGCATTAATTGTAACTTAAAACATAGTGAATTAAATGTTGCTTATTTTTATTCATTTTAAACAGAGGGTTTTCTGCACTCTCTTACATTTTGCACCTGGGGAGAATAACTCCCTTGCCTCATCCTATTCCCGGTCCTGCTTTCTGGGGCCTTGGACTTGAACCTTCTTCTGTGGGTTTTCAGCAGTCCTGGTGAAACCAAGCAGGACCCTGTGGCATACCTGGGCACTGAAACCTTTCTGTCCCCCATTTCTTGTTTGTAGGGAACAAACTCCAGCCTCTATGACCTTCCCTGGGTTCTAAAGGGCAGATTCAAACAGTTGCTATTCGGGGAGGGGAGGGGATGCAGAGACAAGAGAGGAGCAGTCAAGAAACCACCTTAGGCCAGAGTAAGGGAGCCAGGGAAATTTATCAGATTACCTGAGGAGATCAGGCTCTTCGCTCTCAGCTCAGTCGTGTCCAGCTCTTTGCGACCCCATGGACTGCAGCACGCCGGGCCTCCCTGTCCATTACCAACTCCCGGAGTTTACCCAAACTCATGTCCATTGAGTTAGTGATGCCATCCAACCATCTCATCCTCTGTCGTCCCCTTCTCCTCCTGCCTTCAATCTTTCCCAGCATCAGGGTCTTTTCTGATGAGTCAGTTCTTTGCATTAGGTGGCCAAAGGATTGGAGTTTCAGCTAAATCCCACCCTTAAACCCTTGAACTGTTGCTGTAAAACTCACCAAATCCTCCCAGATGGAGACACACAGTTTTGGGGGGCAGGGGCGCACTGTGTCTCCCCTTTTGCCTGGCAAAGCACTAAAGTTATTCTTTTCTACTTCACCCAAAACTCTGTCTCCAAGATGCAGTTCAGCACCAGTGCAGAGGCTCTGTAGAATGATCACGTCGGGGAAGGAAGAAACTTTCCTCCATCCTTCTATATTCTTCTAGCCGATCTCAAGATTAAATTGACATGACACAGGTTAATAAGAGAAAAAAAAAAAATCAAGTTTAACTTTGTCTATACAGCAACCCCACGTACACATGGGAGTCAGAGAGCCCATCTACAGGAGAGAGGTAGAGACCGAGCGGCAAAATGAGGTTTGTATGCCTTCCCAAGCGAAGGAGTAGGATGGATCCTCCGTCTTCCAAGGAGAAGAGGGTCATCCACAGGACAATAAGAGGAAGAACAGATATTTGGTAATTAGATGTTGGCCCTGCTGTGGAGAGGGGGCCGCTCAGATAAAATGTACCTCCTGTGATGAATCTTTGCTGGGAAAAATCTCCAATTTAAATTTTTTCAAGGTAGTTATGGGAGGGGCAGTAGGGTCTTTTAAATCTGCAGTCTCCTCTGCCTTTACCGTCTAGTAATCCTTATGAAAAAGTGGCACATTTGAGGGGCTCGTTCTAAACCCCCACAATCACTTTCTCAGTGGGGTAGAGAATAAGTCGGGCTGGTCAGTAGACAGGAGACGAAAGACAGGTGGGTAAAAGCATGCAGTGGTTCCTGGCATAATCCTGTGGGCTCCGAGAGGATGCAGGAGCCATGAAGGTCCTTGACGGGGAAAGTGAAAGTGAAGTCGCTCAGTCGTGTCCGACTCTTTGCGACCCCATGGACTGTAGCCTACCAGGCTCCTCCTTCCATGGGATTCTCCAGGCAAGAGTACTGGAGTGGGTTGCCATTTCCTTGACGGGGAGGCAGAGCCTTTTTTCTTTTCTTTCTTTTTTTTTTTTTTTGTGCATGAACACAGGCTGTTTCTTCAGTTCTTGGCCTATTTCCTCTTCCAAATTGTGACCAGATGCACATTATATTAGGATTAATGGGGCTCCTTTGTGGAGCCTCGCATTTGAGCTGTGCACAGTAATAGTTTCATAACACACCATGCAACCTTTCTCAGAGGTTAAAAATTATACATTTGCAGCTTGAGCGTATTTGTCTACAGTCTGAAGGATCCCAAATGGGACTGATCAGTCCACTTCGTTAAAGGGAAGACTGGTTTCAAAAGTCAGCAGTGAGTTGCTCCTACCAGTTTAAAACCCAGTGGCGTTTTTAACATAAACATCCCATTCTTGATAGAATTTGCCGGGCTGCCCGCACTCACGGCAGCCACAGTTACTGTACCATCTATTTGGGTTGGATTCTTTGCACATGACTTATTTCCTGGAAAATCTTTAGAGAGGTCTGGACTGCACAGTTATAAAAATTATTGTAATGTATTTTCCCGTGCATATTAAATTACTTCCCCAGACGGATAAAAGGTTGAAAAGCTATTATTCTTTATTCTTCAGTTTACTACAATCCTAAAGTAATAGCCTTCTATTAAAGTTTATTGATTGCTCCCACTGTTAACTAACAAGTTGGTATGTAAAAATAAACCAGAAATCTGCCATTTCTTCCTCGTGTCTTCCCACAGCACGTGTCTCCTGAGGAAGAATTCAAAGGACCGGTGTCGGCCGTATTGTGAGGAATCCTCAGAGGGGTTTTGGGTTCAACAGTCTATTTGCTGTTGTTGCTTGTTTGTGTATTTCCCAGTCATTAAAGTTTTGGGTAAGATTCAGTGTAACACGTTATTTTAATTTTCTCTCTCTCTCTTTTTTTTTTTTAAAGGAAAAAACAAGAGGTCTGGACTGGAAGCTGTTCTAGATTAGTAGACTAGTTAGTTACACGGTTCATCCATCCACTTCGCAGATAATTCTTGACCCCCTACAGTGTGCCAGGCCTGGTTCTAGTCACCAGAGATTGAACAGTGAGCATAACAGACTGGGGGTCTGTTCTCAGGATGCTTACAGTCCAGGGCTGGAGAGACAGATTGGTAAAGAAATCCAGGGACGTCCCTGGCTGTCCAGTGGTTAAGACTTCACTTTCCAATGCAGGGGGTGTGGGTTCCATCCCTGGTCGGGGAGCTAAGATCTCACATGCTTCATGGCCAAGAAACCGAAATATAGTAGCAATGTTGTCACAAATTCAATAAAGAGTTTAAAAATGGTCCACATTAAAAAAAAAAATCTTAGAAACAAAATTTTAAAAATCCAGAATTACTCTATCAGATGGCAATGAATGTTACAAAGAAAACAAAGCTGGTTAAAGAGACAGAGAATGTGAGGGTTAATTTTAAGTGTCAACTTGAGGGAGAGTCACAGGGTGTCTAATATTTAGTTAGACATTATGTTCAGGGTGTGTCTGTGAGGGGGTTTCTGAGGTTAGCATTTGAGTCAGTAGGCTGATTCACAGGCCCTCCTCAGTGTGGGTGGCCCCCATCAAATCCATTGAGGGTTTGAAAAGAACTGGAAGGTGGAAGAAGAGAGAATTTGTTCTCTCTGCCTGTTTTCAAGCTGGGACATTGGTTTTCTCCTGCACTCAGCCTGTGTGTGTCCGTGTTCAGTTGCTCAATCATGTCTGACTCTTGTGACCCCCATGGCTGACTCACAGCCCTCCAGGCTCTTCAAAATCCGTCTGTGGGACTTTTCCAGGTAAGAATACTGGAATGGGTTGCTCTTTCCTTTTCCAGGAGATCCTCCTGACCCAGGGGTTGAACCTGCGTCTCTTTTGTCCCCTGCACTGGCAATCAGATTCTTTACTAATAACGCCACCTGGGAAGCCCACGCTCAGCCCCGGAACTTAGACTATTATCAGCTTTCCTGGCTTCAGGCCATGGGCTTGGACCAAACCTGTACCACTGGCCTTCCTTAAATATCCTGGAGAAGGAAATGGCAACCCTCTCCAGTATTCTTGCCTGGAGAATCCCAAGGATGGAGGAGCCTGGTGGGCTACAGTCCACGGGGTCACAAAGAGTCGGACACGACTGAGCGACTTCACTTTCACTTCACTTTCAGCTTACAGATCACAGGTCGTAGCATTTTGCAGTCTCCATAATCCCGTGAGCTAATTCCTTATTTCATATTTTCCTATTGGTTCTGTTTCTCTGGAGAACCCTGACTGATACAGAGACTGATGGGCACTTTTTTTAGATCAGGATCTCAAGAAAGCCATTCTGATGGCTTTTTCAAACCTCAAGGTGATGAGGAAGCCCAACCATGCAGAATTCAAGGAGAGAGAGCTCCTCAGGCACTCTGGGGTTATCCCATGGGACACCTTAGCCCAAGTATAGGCGAGAGTCACACAAGCATTGTTGGAACATCTGTGTCAGAACATGGCATTACACCAGATCCTGGGAAGAGAATACTTAGTAGAAATAAATAAATAAAACCCAGCTTCTGATTCTTCCAGGACCCCACAGTTTAGTGAGGGGATTCTCATGTAAAGAGAGCATCTGGCAACCTTAAAGACTTGGAAGGATGAGTAGAAAAAGCGTCACATAAATACAATAAACTGTGGAAAATTCTGAAAGAGATGGGAATAACAGACCACCTAACCTGCCTCTTGAGAAATCTGTATGCAGGTCAGGAAGCAACAGTTAGAACTGGACATGGAACAACAGACTGGTTCCAAATAGGAAAAGGAGTACGTCAAGGCTGTATATTGTCACCCTACTTATTT